>CM070842.1:20760473-20912973 GCA_036326025.1 Chrosomus eos
TGGCCTCGATCAAACATGCCAGCACAGGCCCGAATAATGAGCACAGGTCACATGATCAAGCTACTGCGCTCTCTGCCAATGACTGCCAGTCCTTATGTTAGACATGCTCCACAGCTTAAGACCCTGTTAAGTGACACTACAGGAGGAACATGAACCGCATAAACCATCTGTCAAACTGTACAGCCGGAGCTTTCCTCTTCTTCTCCTGATCTATTTTGCTTGTAGCGAAAGTATCACTACTGTTCTCTTTTTTTTGTCTTCTAGACAAAACCTGTTACTAAGGTGTCAAATCAGGCAATTATTGAGGAGATGTGTGCTGTGACTTTTATAAGCGATCGCACCATGGGTGAAAAATCCCATAGATTTCACATTGGGACAAATGTTGGGTCATAGCTCAGAGTGACAGGGGCGAGAGAGGGATTTGTAGTGGGCGGCAGTGGTTCAGTGGTTCATGTAGATTGTCTACAAACCGAAAGGTTGGTGGTTCAATCCCCGGTTCCACCTGACCAAGTGTCGAGGTGTCCATGAGCAAGACACCTAACCCCAGCTGCTCCCGACGAGCAGGATGGCGCCTTGCATGGCTGACACCGCCGTCGGTGTATGAATGTGTGAGTGAATGGGTGAATGAGAGGCAAAATGTAAAGCGCTTTGGTGGCCATTGGGTCTATGAAAGCGCTATATAAATGCAGTCCGTTTACCTTTGTAGAAACATGTGGGTTATTCATTTGAAGAGAATGGCAAGCTGTGTATAAGTGGGGCGCAAAAGCTGTGTGCAACCATGTGTTCCCTTTTGCAGACACTACAAGTTACGTTGTGACGACAAATGGGGTTTCGCTTAGAAAGCCTATCAACTTCGAGTATTACAAAATGAGCCAATGGCAAAGCAATGCCATGGGTCTGCGGATTTTGCATAGCATAACTCCGCCACACCGCGTGGGTATATAAGGAAGTACGCTGGCAACATGCAGATATGTTTTTGCTTCGGACCCAAGAGGTCCTCTTCACTCCTGCAGCCTATTCTCTGACTATTTTCGAGAATCTTCTAGACGAGCAGCTTCCAGTCGGTGTTGGTGTGACGGCGGGTTCCAGCGAGATTCACATTCCTGCCTGCTGATTCTGTGCTGTGGTCTGCAACAGCGTGTGTGTTTCTCCCTGGGCGCTTCAGTAGATTTTGAAAGGTCATTGCGGGAGCGGGCGGGATGATGAGGTACACTTGCGGTTGCGGGCGGGAGGGATGATACGCTGCACTCCCGCAAATTAAATATGAGTGTAAAGTAGAGACCTGCACTCCCGCGGGACTACCGCGGGACCCAGCGCAACTGACTGCGGGAGGAAATATAGAAAAAATATAACAACTAGAAACAAATAAACCGTTATTTATCTAATGCACAAGCAACAAGGATAACTAAAATAAAAACGATTTACTGGCGCAAGGTCGGAAGCTAACTCTCGACGTGGTTCATTCATAGATGAGGCAAAACATTTGAAAGGCAAACTTCCCTGACGTTTACGGCAAGTCAGTCGAAAGTGTCAAGTGCACTAAAAGATGTAACAACAGAAAAATGTGCATTCCAGCTTCCAGCACACCATCGGAGAGGGCTTTCAGTATTTGCGGTTCTGAAGCCATTCATCAGTGAACGACATGCTATTCCTAAAAAAAAAAAAAAAAAACTAGGCGGGATTTTGCGGGCGGGAGCGGGACGAAACTTGATTGTCGCGGGCGGGAGCGGGAGAAAATAACATATATTTTTGCGGGAGCGGGACAAAATCATGCGGGAGCGGTGGAGCGACGAAAAATCCGTCCCGCGCAGGTCTCTACGCTTTCAGCACTCTTTCAGCACTCACAAAAAGAGCTTGCACGTGGCACGTCTTTTTAAAGATATTCAGCCCGAGTATTTCTGGGTGCAGTGGTCTGATTGATTCAGCTGATAGGCACGAGCGCTGTTTGGCGTGTTTCTCACTGCGGGAACATGACCATTGCAGTGTTATGGTCGAGACTCGATTACCTCACTAGAGCGAGAGTCCCCTCATCCACACCCCAATCTATTCTCTCCACGAGAGGGAATACATTGGCTGGTGGCCAGGGTGACCTGAGGCATCTGGTCTGGAACAAACTGAGGAAATCTCCTCGGTCCACACCCCCCTCTTTCACATTGCAACCCGTGAGGTTTCCGGATGAGTTCGCCCACCAGTCGCATTCAGAGGACGCCAGCGGGCCCAGCATCTCATTCGGCGCCCTGGCAGATGAAATCATGTCTATTGCCGCATCACAAGGTGAGCTGGAGTCCTCTGGGGAGGATGATTCTGCTGTCCCGCCACCTTTGAGTGTGCCAGCATTAACCGAGTCAGCTATGCTTTCCCGGGCCGCCGCGAGTATCGGGCTTGTGTGGAACCTTACGCCATGTCCCGAGTGCTCAAGGCTGATGATTGGTTTTTGGGGGTCATGAGAACGTGGGAGTCTCCTTTGACTTTTCGTGACTGCTCAGCGGCCTCTTCCGCCTTCTCTGCACTCACGAGGCTGCGGCCAAGGGTACACTAGGGTTCCCCCCTGTGGAGTGCTCTGTGGCAACACATCTTGCGTGGCGACCCTAAACACCCCTCCAATGCTTGTAGGTTTCTATCTACTCTGAGTGGCAAGACCTATAGAGCTGCGGGGCAGGCTGTCGCCTCAACTGCATGCTATGACCATCCTTCAGGTCTACCAGGCCAGGGTGCTCACTGACACGAGGGTAGGGCTGATTCAGGGCTCTTTAAAGATCCACGTGCCGTCACCGACCTCGCTCTATGAGCGACGAAGGTGACTACATGCTCCCTTGGTCAGGTGATGTCCACATGCTTGGTCAGACATCTCTGGCTTAGCCTGGTTGATGTGTGCAAGGTTGAGCGAACCCGCTTCCTCAAATCCCCCATATCCAAGGCTGGCCTCTTCGGCGGCGTGGTCGAGGACTCTGCCCAACAATTCTCGGCCGCCCAGAAGCAGACTGAGGCGATTAAGACCCCAGAAAATGCCCGATCAGTGTCGTGCTTTTCTTCCTGCAAGATGGGTTGGAGCAAATGGCTGTCTCCCTCCACCCAGAAAGTGTACGTTGCCACTATCGCCGCACATCACAACGCAGTCGAAGGTAAGTCAGAGGGAAAGCATGACCTGATCATCAGGTTCCTGAGAGGAGTGAGGAGACTCAAGGGGATAGTTCACCCAAAAATCCTCCTTGCCCTCCTCTCGGTCCCTCTTGGGACCTCTCAGTGGTTTGAACTGCCCTGCAGAGTGCTCCCTTTGAGCCTCTGCAATCAGTGGAGCTTAAGTTTCTTTCAATTAAGACAGCGCTCCTGGTTGCATTGGCCTCCAATAAGAGGGTAGGGGACCTGCACGCATTTTCCGCTGACAAAGCATGCCTGGAATTTGGGCCACGTGTGTATTTCCACTGTAAGCCTCTCTGAGCATGTGTCTTTCCCTTGGCAAGCCACCTTGCCACCCCTGGAGTTGAAACATTCCGCCCTATGGGCTGGACACTCAAGTGTTTCTCCATATGTTACCCCCCTTTGGGCCATATGTGTATTCCTAAGTCCTTTCTTCTGGCAGGCAATAACTGCATATTTCCACTGAGATATGCTTCCCAGTATACCTTGGTATTCCTGTATAAAGTAGGACTCCTTTGGACTCCGTGCTAGTCTCACGACAGGGAGCTCAGACTTACGCAGGACACTGGACGACAGCCGAGAAGGTGGCGTGATTAGACTGGGAACCCCATTCGTCGTCACGACGTAACTCGTAGTGACTACAAAAGAGAACGTCTCGGTTACGTATGTAACCCTCGTTCCCTTACGTCTCCATGCCAATTCCGCTGTACCGCTGGCAATGCCTGAGTACAGTCTCGGCTTCTCAGCAAGTAAAATATCTGCATGTTGCCAGCATACTTCCTTACATACCCACAAGGTGGGGTGGAGTTACGCTATGCAAAATCAGCAGACCTATGGCATTTCTTTGGCATTGGCTCGTTTTGTAATACTCAAAGTTGATAGGCTTTCTAAGCGAAACCCCATTCTTCGTCACGACGTCTCCGTTCCTTACATACGTAACCTAGACGTTTTTCCTACTATGGTAATTTGCATAGGAAATCGAATACTTCCCTACTATATAGTACGCCAAAAAAAGAAGTACCTTCTGGTCTCTCTTGAATCCAACACGGAAGTGACTTAAACTGCAATTCATTGACTGGCCACTAGAGACAGGCTGCAAAAGAGAGTCAATCTCATAGACCCCCTCATGATAAAGTGCCCAACTTTACAGCAGAAAAAAAAAGTTTACAGCTACATTTGTTAAGCTAAACATTTGTATAGCCATGTGGAGTATTTTTATCGTGGATGGATACACTGTTTTAGGCTTCAAACTTTCTCCAGCCATTTACTCCCATTATAAAGCTTAAAAGAGCCAGGACATTTATTAATATAACTCCGATTGTATTCGTCTGAAAGAAGAATGTCATACACACCTAGGATGGCTTCAGGGTGAGTAAATCATGGGCTAATTGTCATTTTTGGGTGAACTAAGCCTTGAACTAAGCCTTAAAATTCTGCATAATTAAGGGCGTGGCCACTTGAGTGACAGGTGGATTGCCGCTGATGTCACTGCTAGCTGTCTGATTTCTCACGTCACCTCAACTAATCCCAGCCGCTGAACTTGGCATTTCTGCTGTGTTTGTGCTTTTTTGGGGATTTTTTTCATACTATTATCAAATAATATGGCTTGCTCAGTGGTTAATTTTAAACAGACTGTACAAGAAGTCTGGGCTCCATTTTTCCGGTGAGTGAAATTCTAATATTATTTTATTTATTAATTTATTTGAAATAACTTCTTTATTATTAATCATTTTATTTAAAAATGTTACTACACTCCAGAATCCGACAGACTGTGATTAACTGTAGGCTGAAACCATAGACTGTATAAAACAGTATGAAATGTTTTCACATAATGTTACGCCTGCATTTCATAAATAGTGTAATATTTACTAAGACAGACTTGGGAGTATTTGTTTTGTTATCCGGGAATGATGCGCTGCCAAGATGGCGATGGCCGGCTCCGCCCACTTGGGGCTTAAAAAATGCTCTTCAGAAACCAACGGGTGTCGTCACGGACACTACAGTACGTCCACTATTTTATAAAGTCTATGGTTCGAATACATATTATTTGAAAAACAGTAGACAGATTCTAAAATGTGCATTTGATGGACACTTTCCTGTCCCATGAGGCCACGGGAGGGGGTTTGTGAATGGCAGTGAAGTGACACAGCTGAAGCAGAGAGGTCATGTGACAGTAACAACATGGCTGATGTAGTACATCTGAATTACATTCATACACACATATTCACACTATATAGAACATACTTTTTTAATGGTTGTGTGAAGTAAATTCGAATTCAAATGGAATACCTACTCAGTCAGTATCCAATTTCGGACACAAACATGTCATAGAGACACAGGGATTGGCTCTTTTGATTCGGGCAGACATCCAATCTATTAGACTGTACAGATCCAATCAGTGATTAGACTGTAAACAGACTGTACAAGAAGTCTGGGCTCCATTTTTCCGGTGAGTGAAATTCTAATATTATTTTATTTATTAATTTATTTGAAATAACTTCTTTATTATTAATCATTTTATTTAAAAATGTTACTACACTCCAGAATCCGACAGACTGTGATTAACTGTAGGCTGAAACCATAGACTGTATAAAACAGTATGAAATGTTTTTACATAATGTTACGCCTGCATTTCATAAATAGTGTAATATTTACTAAGACAGACTTGGGAGTATTTGTTTTGTTATCCGGAAATGATGTGCAGCCATGTTGTTACTGTCACATGTTCCGGTTACCATAACAAATCGATTTGCCCCTCTCAGTGAAACACCCACTGAGAATGCTGTTGATTGTGCCCTGGTAATTGGCGATTCTATTACACGGAACGTGAAAATAGAGACACCAGCCACCATAGTCACATGTTTGCCGGGAGCCAGAGCGCCTGACATCAAAGCAAATTTAAAAGTGCTGGCTAATGCTAATCGTAAATTCTCTAAGATTGTTATTCACGTCGGCACTAATGATGTTCGACTTCGCCAGTCGGAGATCACCAAAATTAATATTAAAGAGGTGTTTGAACTCGCAAGTACGATGTCAGGCACTGTAATCTGCTCTGGCCCCCTTCCTGTTCGAAGGAGTGATGAGATAGTTAGTAGATTGTGTTCACTCAATGGCTGGTTGTCAAATTGGTGTCCGCAACATAATATAGAATTCATAGACAATTGGAAAAGATTTTGGGGCAAGCCTGACCTGTTGAAAAGAGATGGTATTCATCCCACCTGGGATGGTGCTGCTCTTCTCTCTAGTAATTTGGCTCATAGTCTTAGAGATAAAACATGACAATCTGGGGCTCAGGTCAGGAAGCAGACAAACTGGCTAAACCGACCGTCTGCTAGCGGCCTCACGTCACCAAGGTCAGATAAATCCCATCACATAGAGACTCTTTCACCTAGATATCATCATATAGAGACTGTGTCTGTTCCCCGAATTTGGAAATCCAAAAAACTGCCAAACTTTTCTAAGGTTAAAAATCTAATTGATGTTCAACAAATAAAAAACAGATATAATACAGATGAGCAAACGATAAAGCTTGGGTTGCTGAATATTCGATCCCTTAATTCAAAATCGCTCATAGTTAATGATAAGATTAAAGACTATAACCTAGATGTGCTGTGTTTGACAGAAACCTGGCTAAAACCAAACGATTACATTACTTTAAATGAGTCCACTCCGCAAGATTATTGTTATAAACATGAGCCTCGTCCGAAAGGCAAAGGGGGAGGTGTTGCTGTAATTTATAGTAATATTCTCAAAACCACTAAGAAATCTAGTTTTAAATATACTTCTTTTGAAGTGTTGGTGCTTAATGTAAAAATGTATAGTGTAAACAATAAATCACGTTTGAGAATTCTGCTGGCTACTGTATACAGGCCACCAGGGCACCATAAAGATTTTATCAAAGAATTTGCTGACTTTCTGTCAGAATTAATATTGGCTGCAGATAAAGTCCTAATTGTTGGTGATTTTAATATACATGTAGATAATGAAAAAGATGCATTGGGATTGGCATTTAAAGACATTATAAACTCAATTGGAGTGAGACAACACGTGTCAGGACCTACTCATTGTCGTAATCATACTCTTGATCTAATATTATAACATGGAATAGATGTTGATGGCGTTGAAATTCTGCAGCAGAGCGACGACATCTCCGATCATTATCTAGTCTCGTGTAAATTACATTTAGCCAAGGCTGCAAAGCCGACTCCGTGTTATAAATATGTTAGACCTATCACTTCTGCCACTAAAGATTGCTTTATCAATAATCTTCCAAATCAGTTTCATAATCTCAGCATCCCAGATAGCTTAGAAGAACTTGATATTGCAACAGAAACTTTTAACTCTCTCTTTTCCAGCACTTTAGACACAGTTGCTCCGCTGCGCTTAAAGAAGATTAAAGAAAATAGTCCAACGCCGTGGTACAATGAGCACACCCGGGCCCTTAAGAGAGCAGCCAGAAAAATGGAGCGAAACTGGAAGAAAACAAAACTAGAGGTATTTCGGATTTCATGGAAGGAGAGCTCGATTGCTTACAGAGAGGCCTTAAAAGATGCTAGAACTAATTATTTTTCAACCCTATTAGAAGAAAATAAACATAATCCTAGGTATTTATTTGAACAAGTGACTAAACTAACGAAAAAGAAAGCTTCAAGCCCAGAAGTTTCCAAGAAACACAGCAGTAATGACTTTATGAACTTCTTCACTTATAAGATTGATAATATCAGGGACAAAATTATAACTATGCAACCGTCTACTACAGTATCGCATCAGGGAGTATATTGTAGTCTCCGTGAGGAGCATTTTGATTCATTTGTTGCTATAGGAGAGGAAGAATTTTGCAAAATTGTTAATTCATCCAAATCGACAACTTGTATGCTAGACCCTATACCGACTAAGCTACTGAAAGAGATGCTTCCAGAGGTCATAGATCCTCTTCTAGATATCATTAATTCATCCTTGTCATTAGGATACGTACCAAAAACCTTTAAGTTGGCTATGATTAAACCGCTTGTCAAAAAAACGCGGCTTGATCCTACAGAATTAGTCAATTACAGGCCAATCTCGAATCTGCCTTTTCTGTCAAAGATACTAGAAAAAGCAGTATCCTCACAACTGTGTTCCTTTTTAGAAAGAAATAATATCTGCGAGGATTTTCAGTCCGGATTTAGACTGTACCATAGTACTGAGACTGCTCTCATTAAAGTCACAAATGATTTGCTCCTATCATCCGATCGTGGTTGTATCTCTCTATTAGTGTTACTTGATCTTAGTGCTGCATTTGATACTATCGACCACAACATTCTTTTAAATAGACTAGAAAACTATGTTGGCATTAGCGGAATTGCACTAGCATGGTTTAAATCATACTTATCTGACCGTTTTCAGTTTGTAGCAGTAAACGAAGAGATGTCTTATCGATCACAAGTTCAGTATGGCGTACCACAAGGGTCAGTACTAGACCGCTGCTGTTCACTCTGTACATGCTACCATTAGGAATATAATAGAAATATGGAATTAGCTTTCACTGTTATGCTGATGATACTCAGCTGTATATTTCTTCAAAACCTAACGAAACTTACCAATTCACAAAATTAACGGAATGCATAGCTGATATAAAGAATTGGATGACCAGTAATTTCCTATTACTAAATTCTGAAAAAACAGAGATTCTAATCATTGGACAAAAAACTTCCTCACCTAATAACCTAGAATACTGTCTAACACTTGATGGCTGCTCTGTTAAGTCTTCGTCGTCAGTTAGGAACCTGGGTGTGCTCTTTGATACCAATCTTTCATTTGAAAGTCACGTGTCTAGTATCTGTAAAACCGCATTTTTCCATCTTAAAAATATATCTAAATTACGTCATATGCTCTCACTGACAAATGCGGAACAATTAGTTCATGCTTTCATGACCTCAAGGCTAGATTATTGTAATGCTCTACTGGGTGGTTGCCCTGCACGCTTAATAAACAAACTACAGCTAGTTCAAAACGCAGCCGCTAGAGTTCTTACCAGAACCAGGAAGTATGACCATATTAGCCCGGTTCTGTCAACACTGCATTGGCTGCCTATTAAACATCGTATAAATTTTAAAATATTGCTGATTACTTACAAAGCACTAAATGGTTTAGCTCCCCAGTACTTGAGCGAGCTCTTAACGCATTATAGTCCTTCACGTCTATTGCGATCTCAAATTCTGGCCAGTTGATAATACCTAGAATATCAAAATCGACTTCTGGCGGTAGATCCTTTTCCTATTTAGCACCAAAACTTTGGAACAATCTTCCTAACACGGTCCGGGAAGCAGACACAGTCTGTCAGTTTAAATCTAGACTAAAAACACATCTCTTTGGCTTAGCATACACATAACACATTATAGATTTCTATAATTCAATGTTAGGCTGCATAGATTAGATCAGCCGGAACCGGGAACACTTCCCATAATTCCTGATGTACTTTGTACATCATAAGAAGGATGGCGTCTACGCTAATATTAGTCTCTCTGTTTATCCCGAGGTTTACCGCAAACCGCCGGATCCAGGGTATATCCAGATCTGATGAAGGACCATCACATGGACACGACGACACGCATTATCAGGGCTGTGAAGGCCCATGGACACCTCACCACACTCATCTCCTCACCGGCCGGATGACCCAACCCAACCAGATGAACTGGATAATATCGTGAAAGTTCTGATCCCATCTGACTCCTGACATTATGCTGCCTAACTCATAATCATACACTGTTCATTCGTTGGCCAAAGGAGGACTGGCCCCCCGACTGAGCCTGGGTTCTCCCAAGGTTTTTTTCTCCATTCTGTCACCTGATGGAGTTTTGGTTCCTTGCCACTGTTGCCTTCGCCTTTTGGCTTGCTTAGTTGGGGACATTTAATTTTCAATTGAACAATACTATTACAACATTGTTTTCCTGTTATCTCTGTAAAGCTGCTTTGAAACAATTTGTATTGTAAAAGCGCTATATAAATAAAGGTGACTTGACTTGACTTGACTATTAGTTTCACACTGTTAACTGTCTGGTCACACCCTAGCAACTATTTACAGCACCCTAGCAACCGTCCTGCAGCATGAATAAGCCATATCTCAGCACCACAACATCATAGAGACACGAGATTGGCTCTTTTGTTTTGGTTGGAAACCAGCCTGTAAGTATCACCATAGGAACTGTGTAGCCACACCCTAGCAACCATTTAGAGAACCCTAGCAACCATATAGCAACATAAACACACCATATCTCAGCATCAGAACATTGCAGCGATGTGGGAGTTACATAAAACACCCTAGTAACTACCTAGGGCCTGAGTTTTGCCACGGCAAGCACCACTCATGTTTTCTTCAGAAACTGTATGTCTAGTTTCTCTAATGTCACCCTTCTGTTCTTTTGAACTTTCTATTGATCAAAAATCCAGAAAATAAAGTTTTCAACATTGATAATGATTACAAATATTTCTTGTTCATCAAATCATCATATTAGAATGATTTCTGAAGGATCATGTGACACTGAAGACTGGAGTAATGATGCTGAAATTCAGCTTTGATCACAGGAATACATTTCAGTTTAAAATATATTCACAAAGAAAACAGCTCTTTTAAATTGTAATAATAGGCTATTTCTTAATATTATTGTTTTGCTTTGTTTTGGATCAAATAAATGCAGACTTGGTGAGGCAGAAGAGACTTTATGTTCAAAACCATTTAAAAAACCATACTGACCCCAAACTTTTAAACGGTATGCATCACAACAAGCCAGGGGAAAAGTTGAAGGACTTTACGTTATGTTTTGTTTATGTGTGTTTTTTACTTTCGTTTTGTGTTTTGTTTATTTTGATATATTAAAGTGTGTTCGCTGGTTCCCGCCTCCTTCTTCCCTTATCAACATACATTACATTACAGTACTTCCCCTCTCTCATTACAGTACTGTGAGTAGACATTAGGGGGAAAATGTAGAATATGGCCCTTTAAATGAACATTGTGTTTGGTAATTCTTTACCTTTAGCATGTATGAACAGGATCCAGCAGAAATTGAACACCTCAGTGACGGTGCAGGGATGTCGTCTGAGGACACAGGAAGTGTCAGTCAGCACAACAAATCTGATCCATATGCAGAAATAACTGATTGTTCGCACATTATCTGTGAACTACAGTAGGGACCTATTTCCACAATAAAATGCAGTGGAAAGTTCAGGTTTAAGTACCTCTGTTTCCTGCCTCTGTGCATTCTGGGTAATTCATCTGTGGGCGCCTTGAAGATGTCTTTGAATAAGGGCACATATTTCTTGAAGATGACAGACGTGACGGTGAAGTTCCTCTCCAGTTTCTCGGTGCTCTGCTGGAACTCGATGGGCAGGTTGGCCATATCCTGCCATTTCTTCATTTTATTGAAAAATTCGATCAGGCTGAAAGGTATAAGGACATTATTTAAACTTTAGAATACATTACATTACAACATTCATTACAATAATACTCATTTCCAAATATAATGAGAAATTCTGAAAACACTTTATTTTAATAAATAATCTGATTCAATTTAGGGTACATTTCATACCCATTGAAGATAATCATATATATTTTTTCTAATCATTTTCTGAACAGAAATCATATTTGATTTAATATCTAATTATTGATTTAATATCTAATTAAGAGAAAGCATATTATATATGTCACACAAAAATTTGTCAGTTTTCTTGAAATTGCCTTGATGTCCCCTAAATAGCAGTTTTTGGGGTGTCTGTTTGTGAAGTGAGCAAGTCTTGAGTTCAGGCTCATTATGTATTTTAAAAAAAAATTCAACATTTTTTACATTTATTTATAAAATCTAAATGCTTCAAACAAATAATTGTAATATTTATTTCTCTCATGTCCGCAAAAGTTGTGTCAAGTATGTTACTAACTGAACTGAACAACCTAAAAACTAACTGAGAATATTACATTGTGTAATATTCACTGTACTGTACTAGTTTATACTATGCTGTACTATACTATTTCTATCTTTCTTAACAGTAATGTGAATTTGGAGGCCAGGGGCATGTCCTAATTATCATGAAAATAAAGTCACAAGAGGCTTTGTTGTATTCGGGCAAAATATATTTTATTTATCAATTTTAATTATGGAATGAAATAAGTTTTTGAGTTATTGGTAGGTTTACCCATACATATACTGTATATAGTTGTTATTATTATCATCAAGAACATATCAAATATCTTAATTTAAAATATTTCTTTAGTTACTATGATCATTTTATACGATTGCACAACTCTACTCTCAATCTAGTCTCTTAATGCTGCTCTCTAAATCCCCAGCTGTTGTCTTGGGAACATCACAACACACACACACACACACACACACACACACACACACACACACACACACACACACACACACACACACACACACACACACACACACACACACACACACACACACACACACACACACACACACACACACACACACACACACACACACACACCAATGTTTGTTTTATGTCTCCTACCATCCCACAATACATGGTTCATTTTAGGTTTTAAGAATGAATGCTATAGTTATGAAAGCCTGTGCGTGCGTGTTTTGTGTGTGTGTGTGTGTGTGTGTGTGTGTGTGTGTGTGTGTGTGTGTGTGTGTGTGTGTGTGTGTGTGTGTGTGTGTGTGTGTGTGTGTGTGTGTTGGTTTATGTGATTTATGAGGACACAAATTTGTATAATGACATGTGTATTACACTGGTATTACAACTTATGGGTGGTTTATGAGGACATGTCAAAAGTCCTCATAAATCAAATGGCTTAGAAAACATAAAAAACAATGTTTTATTAAAAATGTAAAAATGCAGCATGTGATGGGTAGGTTTAGGGATAGGGACATTGTAGGGGGACAGAATATATAGTTTGTACGGTATAAAAACCATTACGCCTATGGAGAGTCCTCATAATGCTGTTGCACCAACATGTGTGTGTGTGTGTGTGTGTGTGTGTGTGTGTGTGTGTGTGTGTGTGTGTGTGTGTGTGCTTGTTTTTGTGATATATGAGGACACAAATGTGTATAATGACATGGGTATTACACTGGTATTACAACTTACACGTGAAATATGAGGACATTGCATGCGTCCTCATATTTCAAACAGCTTAAAAAAACATAAAAAACAATGTTTTTTTAAAATGTTAAAATCCAGCATGTCTCCTGTAAGGGGTAGGTTTAGGGACAGGGGCAGTGTAGGGGGATAGAATATATAGTTTGTCCAGTATAAAAACCATTACGCCTATGGAATGTCCTCATAAGTCACAAAAACAAACGTGTGTGTGTGTGTGTGTGTGTGTGTGTGTGTATACGCAACAATAGCTAAACTGTTCAGCTGTGCCTTTTGTATGTCTTAAGCTTCATCTCATGTCATGTCGAAAAAGCGTCAGTATGTTCACAGACCTCTGCTGGGATGAGCGCAGGATCCTGGTCAGCGATACGTAGTTGCCCTCCGCTGTGCCTTTCCCTATAGTGGGCACTGAAGACCTGCAGGCCACATACAGCGCACACGCCAGCCAGTGCAGATCACTGCCCTGAGACACAGACACAATACAAGTGGAGTTTCATCAAATAAACCTGAAATATAGCTTGACCCTGTTACAGCTCCTCAGTAAACACAGACAGTTCCCCTAATGTTAGTATTTAGTTCCCGTTTGGTTATTTTTTTATGGACTCAAATAATAACGTCCAAGGAATGTTATTTTTAGGTTGTGTTTTTTTTTACAACCATAAAATAATGTTCCCAGAATGTTGCAAGGAGGTTATTTTTTAGACAACCTTTGCTGTTGGATATGTACCATGAAAATACCATTGTATTCTGGGATGCCTAGAATATACCATGGTTTATAACAGAAAAAAAAATGCTTTTATTTTGATTCTATCCATGTTGCACGGTACATTACCGATGCTGAAATGTTTTTCTCCACAAGCACAATAAGGTGACACTGGGGACATTAGTGGTGGAGATTCATTATTATGTATCAGCCGCAAAACAACCAAAAGCACAACTTGTCCTCACTGTATCCTACAGTATTAAAAGCGTCTCGCTGCAAAGGTGTTCATTCAGATAAAGCCTTGATGATGTCACACAGATCTCATCCCCTCACGCGCATTCTGTACTCATGCACATTCACACATATTTAAACATATTTAAACACTATTCGACAAGTTTAAAGCACACACTCATACATTAAATATAAACGTAACAGGTTAACATGTCAATTCACATGAATACCATTGAATGCATGCATATTTACGGATCTAAATGTGTGCACTGGGCCTGAGTTCACTTTACCTCCAGAGTGTAATTTTTGCTGATATTTTCATAACTCCTCCATGCCCTGTTACTCGACTCCTCATCCATATTCAGTGTTCGACACAGATCTTCAAATGCATGTCTAGTTTTCACCAATGTATCTTCCTCCTCGCTCATTTTGGGGGGCTTTTCGTGCGTAGATGTATATACGAGTGATTTGACTCTTTGTTTGCTATACAAAAAACGCAGAAAAGCAAACCGATATCAAATGAACAGGAGTGAAATAAGAATGAAGTTATTTCATGACAGCGCGAGCGACTGTACAGTTCTGCAGAGTGTAGCCATTTAAATGTCCTTTGACTGACAGCTCACTCCTGCTGTATTTCAGTTACGCTGAGTGCGTGCCGACACGCTCGAAACGAAGAGTTACGTATAGTTTATGACGTAACTATATAAGCGAATCCCAATTCTGTACGTAGAGCCCGTCACACGGAAGTGGAGGTCCCGCCCACTTTCTGACTTTGCCATGACTTAACTCATCATAAAATACTGTTTTACGAGTATGTCAGCCTGTATTTAAGGTTTTAGATGGTATTTTAATACAGTTCAAGAAGTAAATTAGACATTTGCTGTGTTTAGTTTAGTTTAATTCTCATTATCTGCACTGTTACACTGCTATCCAGAGCAAGATTTGCTCTGACATTTAGACATTCAAGATTTATATGTATATTGTCGTGCAGCGCAGGAATTGTTACTTTTTTTTTTTTACTAAAAAACAGCAACAAAAATGGAAATTCAACAGCTGTTTTTGAGCGCAGGTCATTCTAGACACGCGAAAACGTCACGCCGTAAAAACACCATTTCCCAAAAAACAAGTTGCGGAAGTGGAGTTCTTTAAAGCGGAAGTGGATGAGTTGTTTGTTAGCAACTGTCGCTGTGGTTTGTGTGTGATGCTTTTGAATAGGTGAGGTGATATTTGGGTTACAATATTTGTATTTTATGAAGTTTTGAAGTACGCTTTGTGCCTATAAGGTCGTCTATCGCAACATTATGTGTTTTCTGTGACTTAGAGAACCGTTTAAAAAAGTACTGTTAGAAAACATGTATCACAGATCGCATTGCAAGTATGAAGTATACCTTTATCAGATGGAAATGTAATGGTGCTTTGTAAATGATTAGCTACAATATTTATATGTGGTAATATTTAACTTAGAATAATGCCATGTCCTAAATAAACGTGGTGATACCATTCTATTCTTCTGTAGCCCACCTAAAGTTAAGTATTACAAATTAAGTAATTTAGTATAATTCATATTTGCAATTTTTTCAAGTGTATATTTGCTTTGGTTTCAGACTGAATGATGTTTTCCCGTGCTGATGAAACAGCTGGTGATATTCCTGTGAAAGACATCACTGTCAACACACATGGCGCATCTACATTACCAGGTCACTATTAAAACAAAAGTATTATTATAACTGTTAAACATTCATTGCAGTGAATGGCCGTTAAATGAAAGTGTCCTGTTTGTTTTCAGAGTCTGTACTGTCCCAGAATGTCAGAGAGAGGCAGAACGTGTCCAAGATCAGCAGGGAAGAGCTGGAGGACAAGTTTTTACGGCTGCAGGATGAAAACCTCACACTCAAACAGCACACATGCAAACAAGAAGACAAGATCCGCAGGTTCGCTCAATCCTTCAATTCTAAATATGCATTTTAACGGGCTTAGTTTTGTTCTTTGGAAAAATGGATTGGATACAGCATAACAAGAACATTATAATACATATGGAAATGTTTCAGGATGGCCACGAAGTTGATCCGTCTTGTGAAGGACCGTAAGCAGAGCGAGAGCGCGGGCGGTCGAGATGTTGAGATGGAGGAGATGATGGAGGAGATGCAGGAGAAGGTTCAGGATCTGGAGAAACAGAACGAAGGGCTGAGACGGCGTCTGCTGGCCACCAAGCAGCAGCTGCAGGTTCAAACCCGCAGACACACTCCCTACAGCCACATCCAGCCTCGCATCAACTCTGGCCTGCGCAGACCCCTGACCCCAGCACGACCACACACTCCCAAACCAGGTACTTCTGTTCTGTTCTGTTCTGTTCTATTCTATTCTGTTCTATTCTATTATGTTGTATCCTATTCTGTTCTGTTCTGTTCTGTTTTATTCTATTATATTCCATTCTGTTCTATTCTGTTCTATTCTATTATGTTGTATTCTATTCGATTCAGTTCTGTTTTATTCTATTATATTCCATTCTGTTCTGTTCTGTTCTATTCTATTATGTTGTATTCTATTCGATTCAGTTCTGTTTTATTCTATTATATTCCATTCTGTTCTGTTCTGTTCTATTCTATTATGTTGTATTCTATTCGATTCAGTTCTGTTTTATTCTGTTCTATTCTATTCTGTTCAATTCTATTTGTTATGTTCTATTCTATTCATTCTGTTCTGTTATATTCTATTCTATTTTGTTCTGTTCTGTTCAATTCTATTCTGTTTTGTTCTGTTCTGTTTTATTCTGTTCAATTTTATTCATTCTATTCTATTATCTTATGTTCTCGTCTGTTCAATTCTATTTGTTATGTTCTATTCTGTTCAGTTCTATTCTGTTGTTCGTTTCTTTTCATTCTGTTCTATTCTTTTCTGTTCAATTCTGTTCTGTTGTTCGATTCTATTCATTCTGTTCTATGCTTTTCTGTTCAATTCTGTTCTATTCTGCAGTCGATTTTATATTATGTTCTATTTTGATACATACTATTACATACATATTCCTTTCTGTTATGTTCTATTTTGTTCTATTTGGTTCTATTCTATTTTATTCTATTTCTATGATCTATTCTCTATTGATATACTGTATATATTTGTTCTGTTCTATTTTCCAGTACATTTTATAATTATGTTCTATTCAGTTATCTACTCTGTTCGGTTATGCATTTTCTATTCCATTCTGTGCTATTCTTTTCTATTCCACAGTCTACTGAGTAGGCTATTTCATTCTCGCCTATTCTACATTTTATTCTATCATGTTGTTATAGTCTATTCCATTACACCTCATTCTGTAATCTTTTTTCTGTTCTATACTGCAATTCAGTTTCTGTTCAGTAGTCTGTTTTGTTCTTTACTATATTCTATTTTATTTTCTATTTATGTTTTGTTGTCTATATCTGCCATATTTTGTATCCCATTCTATTCTAAACTGTATTAAACTCTACTCTATTCTATTAGATATATTTCTTCTATTCTGTTATTATTTTTTCCATTCTGTGCTACATATTCTATCTATATTTGTTTTGTTCTTTTATGCAATCCATTTCCTAATTTCTATTCTATTTTGTTCTCCACTATGTTCTATTCTGTCAACTATTGTCATCTATCTATCTACCCATAGATGGCAGATTGTGATATATACTGCCATATTCTATTATTTTCTATTCTATTCTGCAATTTATATTGTGTGTTCTATTTTAATTCTACTATTTTTTTTCTATGTCCTATTCTATTCTAATTCAATAATTGCTTGGTTGATGGTGAGAATTTTTTGATAAATTCTACAGCTAATTTTGAAGGATCCCTTGAGTATTTCCTAGGATGTGTAAAAACAGATCTACTGGAGAAAACTATAAATGTCTTATATTTAAAGTATGCTACAAAATATGGGTGTGTTGTATTTTTTAAATTTATATATATAATATATATATATATATATATATATATATATATATATATATATATATATATATATATATATATATATATATAATATATATATATATATATATTATATATATTATTTATTATTTTTTTTATTCAAAGGTGTCAGGCATGTTGAAGGGGAAATGAGTGCGAAACCCCCCAGGGTTTGTTGCCCCGCTATGGACACAGTCTGCTGGACGAGGCCCGCGCTGAGATCCGCAACCTGTGAGTGATGCTCCGTCTAGTGACACACACACACACACACGCTGAAGAGAGTTACACATCTGTTTTACGTGACCGCAGGGAGAGTGTGACTGAGATGCAGCAAGCTCAGCTGGAGGAGATGGAGAGATCAGCGGAGGTGTGGAAAGAGCAGCTGAGGAGGAGAGAGAGAGAGTTTGAGGAGTCCCTCCTCCAGATGAGAGAGCATCAGGCTGGTGGACAGAGGTGCTCTTCAGAAACACTGCTCTCAAACTCATATTCAGCTCAGGGATTGCTGGGAGAGAATATTCATATGAATTGTAAACCGTTTTTTTTGCAGGTCAACTATAAAGGATAATGTAGAGATGATCAAACTCCAGAAGCTGTTGTCTGAGAAGGGAAACGCACTCACAGTGCTGGAGAGCAGGTTTCTGCAGCAACAGGAGGTACGAGTGATAATATATCTCTTATTATAAGTGTGGAGTATGTTCTCTGGTTTTTCCGGATTCTTTGCACCTCTATATATTCTGACACACATTGTGTGTTAGGGTGTGTATGCACATGAATTCAATAGTAGGATAAAAAATCATAGAAATTAATACTTTTATTCAGCAAGGATGCGTTTAATTATGAAAAAAATGAAACATTTACAGTACAGACATTTATATTGCTACAACAAATACTATTTCAAATAAATGCTTTTCTTTTTGACTATATTCATCAAAGAATTCTGAAAAAATAAATCACGGTTTCCAACAAAAAGATTAAACAGCTCAACTGTTTTCATTGTTAAGAATCATAAATGTTTCTTGAGCATCAAATCATCATTTACGAAGGATTTCTGAAGGATCTTGTGACACTGGAGACTGGAGTAATGATGCTGAAAATTCAGCTTTGATCACAGGAATAAATTACATTTTAACATATATTAAAATAAAAACATATTTTAAATTTTAATATTTACTGTATTATAGTATATGATGTTTTACTGTATTTTTGGTTAATTAAATGTATTATACGTGAGCATAAAAGAAAAAGTTGAAATTATGACACACTATGCCATATTTATAAGAAAATAACGTAGTAATTGTAGTTATGTAATTTCATAATTGGTAAATGTCATTATTTAGCCTTTTTATGTCATAATTAAGGTTTATTAAAGCATGATTTTAATTGTTTTGCTTATGGGGTGGAAATGAGCTTCCATAGAGACTTCTTTCAGCTCAACATTTTAAACACAGTGAAGTGTCATCTTAAAAAAATGTAATTGTCCTAAATTTAAATCAATCAATCAATTAATTAATACATACATGCATATTCGGCTTAAAACATATATATTCATATATAAACAAACATAAATATAACATTTTGATTAAAAAAAAACACATTTAAAAAAAAAAAATATATATATATATATATATATATATATATATAAAATGTGTTTTTTTTTTTTTTAATCAAAATGTTATATTTAAAATTCAATCATTAAAGCTAATATTTCATATGTTATCATATTTGATGTATCTGATGTATGGATGTAGCCAGTAAAGCCTCTGCAGTGTCCTCTGCTGGTGCTCATGTCAGTAGCAGGCGCTGTACAGATGCAGTGTGTTTCTGTAGAGCATGAAGACTCTGAAGGCCAGTCATGATGCAGCGCTGCTGAAGGTGGAGGACGTGGGTCGACAGATGAAGGAGGAGAGGATGAAGAGTTTACAGCTGGAGACACAGATTCAGAGCAGAGTTCTGGACCAGAGACACGTGCACGAGGTGCAGCTGACACACACACACACACACACACACACACACACACACACACACACACACACACACACACACACACACACACACACACACGCACACACACACTTTATATACTATAGTTGAGCATCGCAGCAGACAGCAGTGAATAATGGATGACTGGAATACAAGTATAATAATTATAATTGTAAAATAAATGTGTAATTATGGTGATTTGATTTTAAGTGTTATATTAATATAATAATATATATATATATATATATATATATATATATATATATATATATATATATATATATATATATATATATATATATATATAATAACAAAAAAAAATGGTGGAAAAACATTTAAAATCAAATCACCATAATTACACATTTATTATACAATTATAAATATTATACTTGTATTCCAGTATAATCCATTTCATTTCTGTATTTTTTATTTTTTTTGATATCGAAAATGTTTTCAAAGTTTACCAATTGATTTGTGTTCTTGTCTTTCTTCAGTTACAAGAGAGAATCCAAGATTTGGAAAAGGAGAGAGACTTGCTCAAGGAAAACTGTGATAAATTTATCAAAAGGTGAAAAGATAAAAAAGAGTAGTATACTACTCCCTAGTGGTTTCTGTTAACGTATCACCATCATAATAGCTCATGCATTAAGAATTGAGTCAAATCCCTATCATTGTGTGGGAGTGTTTTGCTCTGAGCTGCACATCACTGAATCTGGTTTTGCCTGTTGCAATAGTGCGTTTGATGTGAGTCAGGAGCAGAAATGGAGAATTCGAGAACAGCAGCTCAAACTGCAGGTCGTCCAGCTGGAGACGGCTTTAAAGTCTGACCTCACGGATAAAAACCAGATCCTGGATAAGATCAAGGCAGAGAGAGGTAACCACACACATGAACTGCAGGGGCTTTAAACCCCTGGTGTGTCCACTCATTGTTGCTTTATTTTCACTGAAGATGTAAATGAAAAACTGATGCAAGAAAACAAGCAACTTCAACTGCGTTACCTGGAGCAGAAACAACAAATGGATGAAATTAAAGATCGCATGAAGTTCTTTACCAAGGTAAAGTCTAATATTTGTAGCAATAGAGATTAAACAGTCATTTGAAGGAATAGTTCACCCGTAAAGAAAGTTGCCATTAAAAAAATAAATAAATTGACAACAATACAGAGAGTTTTATTTGATGCCTGAATCTGATACTTTTCTCCAAAGGAAAGTGAAATAGATGCAGCTGAACTCAGTGAAGCCCTGATGCTTATAAAGGTAAGTACTGTACATTTGAAACTCCAAACTGATCAAGCACAGAAAGTACCTATTGTAATCGTTAGCATTCTACTTATTATTATTCATCCGCTCTGCAAGTCTATGCTAGCCCATAGAACCACTTGTGGGAAAGTTATGAAATTTGACACACTTATAGAGAACAGTCAGAACTGTCAACATAGCACATTTGGAGTCTCCAATTCCATCTGTCCAAAGTTGCACTCACGTTTATGCTAATAACTTTTGTATTTTTTTTTCTCCCTCTGATTCCTTGGCTCAAGACGATTCGATTGACCATATGACTTAGTTTTACATCATGAAAATTTTTCCACCATTTTGAATTTACCAAATAACCTACTTTTTCAAACAACTCCTAGGCCATTGCGTTGATTTTCTTGAACATTAAGCCAGATTATCTTCAGACCATACTGGCAAAGAGTTTTAGAATTCAAGTTGATTTGTCAAGCTGTTCTCTAAATAACATGCGAACAAATTCGACAAAGTGCACGCCAAAATTAACTTCAAGCTATATCTCTGTAACGCTTTAACGTATTCTGACCAAACTGAGTGTGTGTTATGACAACCATGACCTGAGGTTACCTGCACAGTTTTGGCGCAGTGCCACCAGAAAAATTGACATTTAGATTGAGTGCAACATGCCAAGTCGAACGATGCCCAATTTTCCTACATCGGCCATTTTGGGCATCAGACATTTTTAATTTTGACTTAAAATGTTATATTTAAGAACGCATTAGCGTATCGTTATGAAACTCGGTATGTGTCTTTGGAACCATGCCCTTAAGCTACTCAAAAAGTTTCGGGGCAGTGCCACCTTGTGGTCATTATAACCTTGTGGGGTCATGCCAAGACCATAGATACCAATTTTGCCATAGTTGGCCAAACTTCCTGTCCACCATTTTGATTTTCTTTCAAAACCTACCTTTTCGATCTCCTCCTAGACCGTTTGTCCAATTTTCACAAAAATCTAATCGTATACTTTTCAGACCATGCCGACAAAAAAGTTATGGATTTTGTGTCGAGACACCAAACTGTTTTTGTATACTGCTGCAATAAATGTAATGGGATGATCCCAAAACGACTCTGAGGCTGTATATTTGCAATGAGTTGGGATATTGACACCAAACTGTGCATGTGTCAATGTCACTTCACACTGACAACAATGCATCAATTTGGCAACAGCGCCACCTATTGTTCAAAAGTGATAAACCATTAAATCATATTACTACTGACTATATTTATGAATTTTCAGCCATTTTGCCTAAAAGTGTTGCACGTTGTTGCAGTTGGTCTGATGCTCCCAGCCACATTGACATGTTATTTGTGCTTGGCCCCAATAATTGCTGCTTGCAGCTATTTTTACAAATTCTTTCAAAAACAGAAAAAAAATCATACCCGCCCCAAACTTTTGAACAGTTAGTGTATACTGCTAAGCTCAATCTTTGTATGGAATGTCATTTTTTTTTTCAGTCTTGATTTTTTTTTTTTAATGCCCATTTAGACTCGTAGGAGTCAGAAGAGTGGAGAGCTTGGCTTCCTGGAGAAGGTGGAAGAAGATGTGAAAGTGGACGTGGAACGATCTCTGAGGGAAATGCAGGCCACTCATGCTGAGACCATTCAAGAGCTGGAGAAGACCAGGAACATGCTCATCATCCAACACAAGATCAATAAAGACTATCAGGTTTGATCAATCCTTACACTGAGAGTCTAACAGACCTTATAGACTAATAGATCTAACTATCACTATCTTTTATCCAGAAGTTAACATGAAATCAAAATTGATCCTCTTTGCTGGACTAACACAATGCTGTTGTTGCTGCTTAACCTTAATGTAATAATTCTTTCAGAAATAATAGAAATTAACAATAGATTTGAAAAGCATTACCATTGGCAATATGTCAATATGCACTTGAGGATTAAATTGACCATCAGCCTCCATGTCTTTGTGCTGGCACCTCAAACGTAGGAGCACTATCATCTGCAAAGTCACATTTAGCTCCAAATTAAACAAAATTTTGGTATGGAACGCCCACTTTTAACAATTAAATCGATTCCTAGTGGATAAATAGGTCATGCCCTACATTTCATCTCTTGAAAATACACCACATTATGGAGTGTATGGTCTCTAATCTGAGCTCAAGACCATATTTTCAGGGTCTCGGTCTTGTCATGGACTAGGGAGCATTTGGACTCGGACTCGACCTATTAAGGTCTTGGTCCGGACATATACTCGAATCAGCAGGTCTAGATTGCAACACTGGGTTACAAACTTAATTTCATGTTAACTTCTCCATATACAGATATTGGTCACATAAGGCTAGTGAATTTAAACATCTATGTTGTTATAGGCTGAAGTTGAAGTGGTCACTCGCACGATGGACGATCTTAAACTTGAAAATGAATTGAAGATGGAGAAGCTGGCTCAGCTTCTGGACATGAGAGCTGCAAAGATAAAGAAACTTGAAGGTTTTGCTGGATCCAAAACATGATCTTCCGATTCCCAATGTTACAGTTGTGTTTAGTAAAACTAATTCTTCCTGTGTCCTTCCAGCCCAGCTGAAAGACATTGCGTATGGAACCAAGACCCATGTTTTCAGACCTGATGTAACCAGTGAGGATGTTTCAGATGAGTTTGATGGACCCCTCCATTTGGCTCGAGGCGAGAACCTTCTGGAAATCCACTTGGGGAGAGCGCAGTTCACTCCTGAAGCTGTAGAGGGTCTAAAGGACAGGGATCCGTCCACCTTCTGCACATATGCCTTCTACGACTTCGAGCTGCAGTCCACAGCTGTGGTGCGAGGTGCCCGTCCAGCATACAGCTTCACTTCTCAATATCTGGTGAGAGTGAATGAGCTCTTTTTGAACTATCTCCACACCAGCTCTGTTACCGTGGAGGTGCAGCTCGCTGAGGGGTTGAGTTTCCGCACGGTGGCCGCGGGTCAGCTCAGGTTAAATCAACTGCTGGAACGAGATGGGAAGGTGTTTGGCACCATTCAGTTAGTTGGTGAGTCTTTAGACTGTCTGTTGACATTGAGGTCGACCAATATGGGTTTTTTTTTGGTTGATATCTAAGGAAAGGTTCACTCAAAACTGAAAATGTACTCGCCTTTTTTTTAGGGCTGCACGATTTGGGAAAATATCTAATTGCGTATTTATTTTTTTATTTTTTTTAAACAATTATGGTTAAAGGGGTCATATAATGCGATTTTCGTCAAGCTAATATGATTCTTTAGGGTCTAAATTAAAAGTTTGTAATATACTTTAATTAAAAATTCTCATTAGTATTGTAAGAAAACACTTATTTTACCTGAGGGTTGTTCCATAAAACAAGATTAGAGTATAAACCAGGCTTATTTCGGTTAGTCAGGCTTATTTTTGGTAGATTCGGTTTCATAAATCAAACTTAAAAAAGTTCAAACTCAGTTACCCTGGCAACTTATGCTGGGAAACTAGCCTGGTCCAGGGCAGGCTAACTGTCAGGCTAAGCCTCAGTTGTTACACAGATCCTCAACACTGACCGACAAGAACACAATGATATTACCACTGATACTCTCTAATACCATTATTGGACTTTATTAACCACTATTAGTCCAAAAATAAATACACAGTATACAGAACATCAACTTAAATAAGGCTACAATATAGACAATATAGACACATATATAAGGCGTTTTAAAGTTGTAAAATATATATATATATATATATGTACTGTATTTATAGATATATAGATAGATAAATACAATATACATACTGCAGTTTTTGTTTTTTTACTGGCTGAATGTTTTGTGCCCAAGATTGAATTAGATTGTTTTAAAGATTTATGAATACATTTCTCTCTGGTTTTATTTGGCAGTGTGTCTGGTTTTTGTTTTAGTACATGTTTATGATTATTAGAAGAACATTAGAACACAATCTAAAAAAAATCTTTTTAAAGCAGAAGTTAAAATCACAAAATCAAAAAATAAATAATTACAAAAGCACAGTATAAATTTTAACAGGTAAGATTAATCTGAGCTTAGTTATTGACAGTATATTAGCCAACATTTGATTCACCCTAAATACACTTGTAGGTTTAAAATTCTAAATAAGGGACATATAATGTCCAACTAACAAATATGTTATTATATATATGTTCCTTTAAAGACATCATATTTTCTCCCAATAAATATTCCTTATTTTTCCTTCTACTTTTTTTTTCTTTTGTGATAATACCCACCAACACATACATATAAATAAAACAATAAATAAATAAAAATATAACATTCACATTTATCAAAATCTTATAATGACACATCATTCCTAATAGTTATTGAAGTAGCCTAATATTATTCAAATATCAAATATTCAATATTAAATAAGTAAATAAATAAAATAACAAATAACTAGAAATAAAATGGAAGGTTACATAAAAATGTAGTTAATGTAGGCTAATATATATTCCTTTATTTTATGGAATATTCTTTGATTTTAGAGTTGCACATATCTTTTCAAAATGTATACATTTGTTCCTAATTTAATGTTATCCTCTCCATAATGTACTTTAGAAACCAAATCTAACCACTCATTTAAAACTGGGGATGCTTGCTTTCTCAAAAAAAAAAATATTGCATTAAAAGCTGTAATTCTCAGCATTCTAAATAAGTATACATCATATTTATTACGTAGCATAGATCCTATACCCAAAACCATATTTTGTATCTTTATAAATTTAATTTCTTAAAAAAATTCTTCCCTGAATTAGGCTACTTCTGGTCAATTTCTTTTTTTTATTAGAAGTATAAAATATATGAGTGTAATGAGCTAGAAGTTCACTGCAACTTATCCAACTTCCTAAAGATAAATTATTATAATTAGAAGATAATCCTCATGTTATAAAATATCGCATATTAATTTTCCAAGCAAAATGTATATTTTAGTCATAATTATTGCAAACCTATTTGGCGCGCATGCGCGCAGCAGCGCTCGTTCAATATGAAGATTAGCAGCAAAATGGATACATTTGCACGACTTTCTAACATTTACAGAGGGGGAGGGGGGATGCATAAATGCATAAAAATGCATAACAAAAATGCATAAAACAGCACAAAATATACGCTGTTTGATGGTGGATCGATTTGATCCACGATCGACCTCTAGGGCTGCTTCAGAAACGCGTGCACACGCAATTATCTAGACTAGATAAACCTGGTTCAAGTTAGTGAAATTGCGTGAACTTGAATTACCTTTTATGAAACCGCCTTAAGCCCCAACTGATTTGTTAGGTTAATTCAAGTCGGGTTTTGGAGCTTAATCCCCGCTTTTCTAAGCTTCTTTTATGAAACAACCCTCTGGTCAAAAACAGCTCTGTTGTCAGCACGCCGTTTCAGTGCATGTGTCTTTAAATGATAATGAGCTTTGCTCACTCCGCCCCTCTGTTCTGTGCATACACCGTTTGTAACACAATAACACAATAACCATAACGCGTTGTTCATTATAAACGTGGGATAATGAATTATATTGAGAACGTCGTACATAGAAAACCAGCTTTATACTCCTCGTTTATAAAGCCGTCTGGTGTGTGAAATGATTCGCGCAAACATGAAAGCATTGACGTTGATCGTGGGGAATATTCCCTTCGAAAAACAAACTCAGCCACATGTGTCTTCAGCGGTTCGGATTTAGGAACATTAAAATGACTGCTGTGTTCGTTATTACACCCAAGAACAGAACACCACTTTGCTTAGAATCCATTCTGCTCATAGACAGTGCTCCAGCGTACTTTTCGGCAAAACACTGGTCCGCACGCACTATGATTGACAGCTCGCTCACGAGCGAGGGCGGGTCTGTGTTGAAACGCTGCTGTCAATCAACAATTGTGGGAGGGGTGTCCGACTGTGTGACGTTACACGGTCGAACGGCTCAATTTGAGGCAGGGGAATACATATAAAGAGATTAAAACAAAATCACTGGATGGATTTTTATCATTATATGATGGTTGTGTACAGGCACTGTCAACACACATTTCAGTACAATCAACTTGTAAAAGTGCACGTACCATTATATGACCCCTTTAAAAGACAATTTGCGATTGAAAACCGGTCAAACTCACAGTGCTTTCGAAGGACGAGCAGCATTTACTACTGATCACAGAGCCGCTCTTCACTAATATGTGCATATATTTATTTAATTAAAAATGAATTAAAGATTTCGTAATAGCACTAAGCCAAATCACGATTTCAGGTGATTTCGTGCAGCCCTACCGTTTTTGTAGTTCAAAACTTCTGACCTCATGTTCAATCCTGCTACTGGAGGGCCACTGTCCTGCAGAGTTTATCTCCAACCCCAATTAAACACACCTGAACCAGCTAATCAAGGCCTTACTAGGCATAGGCCCTGTCCCAAATGGCACACTCCGGACTTGTGGACTTCCTCAGAGTCCACACTTCGGTGACGTCAAGTAGTGCAGACCTATAGGGCCCTTAGCGCGAGTCCATGAGGGCGCATAGAGAGGTATTTTTGGGACAGACTCGATCGTCACGCCGGAAACAGGAAGACAGTCGGGTTGTTGTTATGGACAGGAGCTGCAGGTTTGGGGAAATATGCTGCCTACTGTTGTTGTGTTGACATATGACTCAGTAAAGCCCTGACATTCTGTTCTATTTATTTAATGAATCATAAATAATATTAGATTATTAGATTATTCAGCTCGCTATTATAAGCCTATGTTTGAGCCTATGTTGCCTATGCATAAACCACTGGTTGATGATCATAATGTTTGTATAAAATTGTCATAAAAACCGTAATGATAATTACACTTAAATATTTTCTTCTCAGCCATGTTAACAATTGTCCGTGAGCGGAATCTCCTCCCATCCGTTGTCTGATTGGCCTTTCGCAAGGATTCCTGGGTAGTTAAAGTGCGTGGAGCCTGCATCTATGCGGGCTTCGCGGAAGGCCGCTTTAAGGGTACAAAGGGGGCGCTGCTGAGCACACTTCAGTGCGTTAAAATGCTAAATGGGACGGCCTACGGACTCGTAGACTCGGCGAACACGCGCAATTTAAGTCCACGAGACCGAAAGTCCGCATGAAGTGCGCCATTTGGGACAGGGCCATTCTAGAAACTTCCAGGCAGGTGAGGAAAGTGTTGAGGAAAAGTGTTGAGGAAAGTTGGAGCCAAACTGTGCAGGACAGCGGCCCTACATGAGCAGGTTTGTACACCCCGGTTATATGACTTTCTTTCTTTTGATGAGCGCAGAAAAGCGAAGTTTATCAGAATGCCCAAGCTAGTCCCCTTTCAAACAACACAAAAATAAAGGTTCTCTATTGACATTAATGGTTCCTTAAAGAACCTTTAACATTCATGGAAACTTTTCAATGCGTAAAATGTTCTTTATAGTCGAAGAAGGTTCTTCTGGTTATTAAAATGTGCTGAACACTAAGAAAAAAAGTATTATTTTAAGAACTGTTCACTGAAATCTTCTTTGGAGAACCTAAAATGGTTCTTCTATGGTATCACTGTGGAAACCATCTTTTGGAACCTTTATTTTTTAGAGTGAATGAAAGTGGAAAGTGATTTAAATGGTCAAAAAGCACCATACAACTATGAAAAAGGTCTCTCCATCTGTTTGTAGGGGTTACAGATGAGATCCAGGTGTTTGGTACTCTAGAGTACTGGCTCAAACTGAGAGTTCCTATGGAACAAGCCATTCGCCTTTATAAGGAGAGAGTCAAAGCACTTGGTTACCTCAACACAGACATTAGAGACAGCCAGGTACTGTTTATTCACCAGTTTCCATGCATGGTTTCCTACTTTTACACATAACAAAATTACTTGATCTTTTTACTTTATTTTTCAGGCTTTATCGGTTCCTGTCGCCAGTTCCTCATCATTGATAGATGGTGATCTAAATGAACTAAACGTCACTGTACACTTATGCTGTAATCTCAAATCCAGAGCTCCTCACACTCAACCCAGCCCCTACGTCATCTACAAACTCTACGACTTTCCTGACCATGATACACCAATCATATCCTCCACCAATGAGCCGCAGTTTGATGATCACACGGTCTTCCCAGTGGCCATGAACTCTGACCTTGATGCGTTTCTGAGGTCAGAGGCTCTGGTGTTGTATGTGTTTGATGATTTAGATGATGAGAATCATCTGTATCTGGGGAAGGCCAGAGTACCGCTCATCTCGCTGGTACATGATGAAACCATCACTGGTGAGGACAAACAATAGGTCATAATGATATCATTTTACATAGAATGAATTTGATTGATTTTCAGAAGTTAAAGAGCTTTTAGGTCTTGTTAGTGAGCATTAAGATCATTTATATACTAGTTTACACCTAAACCAGGGGTTTCATACCCTGCTCCTGGAGGTCCAATGTCCCGCAGAGTTTAGCTCCAACCAGCACCAACACACGTGCCTAGAAGTTTCTAGCAAAGCCACTTTGTAAGGCAGGTCTCCGAGGTTAGCAAAAAATAGCGTGACTCTGCGGTACGCAGGGAAGGAGACCAGAGGCAGATTTTTATTTTAATAGATGCCAAAGGAGGAGAGGCTTCACTACGCTGAATAAACTTCTTTTGTGGGAAAACGTCTTATTTAATGAATCGACAGCCTATCGGCTAATCTTCAACATTTCTGCATCTTCTGCAAACATTCTTTTTGGATTGATCTATTTTTAGAGTTTACACCCAAACATTTTTTTATAAGAGAAGTGACGGACAATTGTTCGACGGCACTTCCTGTTTATTTCAATGGTATCAGCAAACAGTGATTGACTGTCACACAACTTCAATGACGACAATGCTGTAATGTGATTCGTTATCAAGACATATGTTATCCAAGTTAGCCGTTACGCTTTGTCCATGGACACTCATATATCGTATGGTGTTGACATGAATTTGCACATGGTTTGTCTTAAAGCATATTAAAACACCACATAGACAACATTAAAAACTTTATTTTCACCACAGGGGGACTTTAAATGTAGAATTTAAAGATTTTTTAAACATTTTTTGTGCAGGAAAATATGCCAAGAATGCTAATTAAGAGTTCCCTTTCAAGGGAACAAGATGATGCGTCAACGACGCTTTGGGATGCCCCCAGCGTGAATGTGTCTGAAGCATCTATGTCCACTAGTCCAACGGAAAGAATGATCGCGTAGCAGGAGCAGAGCAGGAGCAGCAGTGCCGCGATGGTTTCGGCGTCTTGTCTATTTTTGACGCGCGGCTTACGCTGAATTAAAGTGACAATGCATTGATCATGGCCAAAATACACAGCAGTTTTACCCAAAAGCGCAGTGATGATATCTATTGTGTTTTAAAAAGTCAATCAAATGACCTTCATCAATTTAAAAAGAAAACAAAGTCAACAAAAACAAAGATGAACCAAAAGTTATATAATATAGCCTATTAATTAATAAAATAAGCTTCTTGACAAGTCTTTTCTCTTAACTGTATTTGAAAACGAAATAAAGCAATGCCAACTTACCCATTATAGAGTACTTTGTCTGTAAACACGCCGTGCGCGTCAAACGCTGCCAGTATGAAAGCAAAACGCACGTGTCCTGCTTCCGCTCACCATATGCACTGCTCCTGCGTTGCTTACGCCCTGCTAACGCGTGCAGTGTGAAACCGGCGTTACAGCCACAAAAGAGCTAAAGCTAGGCCAGTCATGCACTGTGAGACCATTCGAGAGACTGTTAGGCCTTTTGGCAGCAGCGTCCAATGTGATACCCTTTTACCTGCTGTACATGAGACCTTTGCAGTGGTGGCTCAGGACCAGAGGGTTCTCCCCGAGGGGAAACCCACTCCGATCAAGATCACGTGGCGGTGCCTCCGCGCCTTGGTTATATGGAGGAAACACTGGTTCTTGACCCAGGGTCCGGTGTTGGGAGCTCTTTGCCATCGAGTTGCTATCTCGACAGATGCTTCCCTCACCGGCTGGGGAGCGGTAATGGAAGGCCGCTCAGCTCAGGGTCTGTGGCGGAGTCATCATCTCTCTTGGCACATAAATTGCCTGGAGATGATGGCTGTCTGTCGGACAGACAACACAGGGGACAGAACCATCAGGGGGTCTGCTTTCACGTCCCTTTGCAAACTGGCACACCAGATCCTCCTGTGGTCCCTGGGGAAAATACTCTCACCCTGGGGCTGGATGCTATGGTGCAGCTCTGCTCCCAGGAGTTCTGGAGAGAATCCGCCAGGATGGAACAAGCCTACTGCTAGTAGCACCACGCTGGCCGAGCCGAATTTGGTTTGCGGACCTCATTCATCTTCTCGACGGTCCTCCCTTGGAGATCCCGATCAGGAGAGATCTTCTGTCTCAGGCTGTGGGGGACAATATTTCACCCCTGGCCAGAGATTTGGAAACTGTGGGTTTGGCCTCTGAGGGCCCCAACTCATAGAGAGTGGTCTCTCAAACGAGGTTGTTGAGACCATTCTAAGCTCCAGATCTCCTGCTACGAGGAAACTTTATGCACTAAATTGGAGAGTTATCACTTCTTGTTGTCACCAGCGCCAGTGGGATCCAGTTAACTGTTCAGTAAACGCAGTACTCGAGTTTCTACAAGTAATCGCAATTTCCCTCTAAAGGGAACGTCTCAGGTTATGACTGTAACCATAGTTCCCTGAGTAAGGGAACGAGATAATGCGTCACCCTGCCATACTTCCTGCATCCCTGTGATCGACTTGCTTCGGCAAATTTTGAAGCTAATGCCGGTTGCACCGGATGTGCTCTTATCTCTTCCTGGTCATGACGTCACCCTCCCGTGACGATCATTCTTTCCATTGGACTAGTGGACATAGATGCTTCAGACGCATTCACGCTGGGGCCGTTCACAAAGCGTTGTTGACGCATCGTCTCATCCCCTTTCTCTGGGAACTATGGTTACAGTCGTAACCTGAGACGTTTTATTTTTCAGCATATAGATACCTTTTTAATATTAATTTTTTTTGTCATTTTTCTATTTTTTTTTAAGGTATGTTTGAGCTTACAGACCCTGCTGGACACCCTAGTGGCCAAATCAGTGTGACACTGAAATGGAAGTTCACGTACCTCCCTCCATCATCCTCAGCTATCATCACACAACAGACCAAGATCACCAGCAGGACGACACTAGAGAGACAGACATCACAAGACAAGGAGAAAACAGAGAGACCGACATCACAAGACAAGGAGAAAACAGAGAGACAGACATCACAAGACAAGGAGAAAACAGAGAGACAGACATCACAAGACAAGGAGAAAACTGAGAGACCGACATCACAAGACAAGGAGAAAACTGAGAGACCGACATCACAAGACAAGGAGAAAAACACAGACAGAGACACCACTGATGGCCAAAGACCCTCCGCTAATACCTCAGCCCACTGTTTCTGAGGTGATGCCATGCCCAAATCTTATCGCTTTCATTCTGGCTGACTGTTTAAAGGTGCTGTAATTGAATGCATAAAAGATGATATAGCATATAATACAGTGTATAATATATAGAAAATAATTGCCCACTATGGGTCAATAAGCACTGTAGGTGGTGAACCACTGTTTTTTATTATTATAAAAACTTTTGGGTGTTTTAGCACAGTTGGAGCATTGCATCGACCAATCAGCATCCAGGGCCATACATAAATCAATGTTGAATGCTTTTTCTGGTTTCGTCATTGTAGAATATATTATTTTTCTTGCTCTTCATTCTAGACTCCATTGCCTAAACCCAGACAGCGAACTCTACCAAAATCAACTGCTAAAAGAGTGTCTTTTGTGGACGTCACTGAGCTTGAAAAACAGGTAAAAGAAAAGATAAGTCTGCTCTGGTTTCATTAGTAATGTTTGCCAAATCAAGCATCACTATTACTAGTATTCAATTTTAGGTTTTAAATGACCTGAGTATTAACCCGTACCATTTGGTGTATATGTTTTGAGTATGTATTTTGTGTGTATTAATGATCTCAAGATGGAGCAGACTACAGCCTCTGATGATGATAATAAAGAGACCAGATCATCTGTAATCCCTGTGCCTAAGGTACGCTAAACAAACTGACATTTACAGCGAAAACGAGTTCAGGAATAAACAATGTCATACTGTGTTCCTCAGACCATCATAGTGATGGATGCAGGACAAGCCACTGCAGTCAGCGAGGAAGAGGATGAGGAAGAGTCTCATTTCTCTGAGGGTCAGCTGATCACCACCAGCTCTCAATCTGATGAGTCTGAGATTTCTGAAGAGCTGCAAGAGCCACAAACAGGTGTGTGTACTTTGTGTTATTAAAAATAAAAATCCTTAAAGACATAAGCATGTACCTTCTGCAATGTGATACGGTATATTCAGCAAGAAATAATTTGTGGGTTTCATCTGCATCTGATTGACTTGTCTAATTTAATTTTTCCCTCAAAGTCATCATTTTTTATTTGTCCCCAATTCAACATTCATGGAAAAGAGCAGCTTGAACATTATTCAAAACATCTCATTTTCTGTTTCACTGACATAAAGGCGAGTAAATAATAACAGACCTTCTTTTTTGAATGAAGGCTTCAGGTTCAGTGTTTAAGTTAACCTCAAATTAGCTTCCATGTTAGCACAAACATAAGGTGCTTCCAGAATAAATGTGTTTGTGTTATTGTGGGCAAGAAGGGCCCCTGTGCTTCGGCCCTTAGTAGAACTTGTATTCAGTAGAGCCACATATGAATGTTTTGGTAAACCAATACTTAGTGCTGAGCATTAGTATTCAGTTTCATTTGAGGAAGCAGCTGTGCTATTGTTTTCCCAATGAGATAAGAATCATTAATATTTAATTTGCTGCTGCCAATAATCTGATGTGTTTCTTGTTGACACCCAACAACATAAATGTTAATGTGCGTTGACCTTGGCCAAGAGGCTGTCTTTAAAGTGTTCATGTCTAACATCTCTCTCTCTTACTGGCGCGGGCCGCTGAGACCACAGCGAGAGATGGACGACAAGAAAATAAACAATCCATTCCTTCACGAACACCTTCCATGTGAAATGAGACTAGGAACGATCCATCTAATGATCCGCCAGTGCGTAACGTTCTCGATCACCAACTGACCATAACAGAACATGATCTGCTCTCTGCAGGCGTACAGGGTGAGGATGAGGAGGATGATAGCGATGACTGCATTGTTCCTGCTCAGAGCACACAGCAGAAAAAACAGGTCTGTCACTTTACATCTTTAACAAATCAACCAGGTGTTCCGGATATCTTAGACTTCATTCACTCTTGTGAAAAGCCTGATGTAAATTCAAGGATTTAAATGGTCAGCTTAATGTTAGCTCATGTTGTGTCCTGAGAGGAGTGAAAGGAACAGAGATCTAATGACTGCTGTCAGCACAAACTAAATGGCCGAAAAACTCATGTTTGACAGATTGGATCAAATGATACACAGATAGACAACACGTCTCCAGCCCTCATCATTATCAGAGAACTATGCCCTGCAGGTTACAAGGGCGCATCAGGAAAGAGATGTAGTTTGTCCAGTGTCCATCATTTCAAACGGTGGAATATTCTAGTGGATGTTCTGTCAGATGTTGGGAGTGATTGAGTCCCTGAAGATTCGGAGCGAGCCTCACCATGTCAGTTGGTGTGAGGTTGAATGTCAGTTGTGATAAGGTCATGTGATGCTTTGCTCCACCAGCCGTCCGAGTGCATTCGTGTGGAGATCGTTTCTCTGAGTCTGAAGCCAGGCTCGAGAGTGGCAGAAGACAGTGGGATCGTCCGGCTGTTTGTGGAGTACTGTTTCCTGGGCCTGCCGTCGGTCGAGACCCCGCTGTCCCTAAAGAAGCCACTGCCTGGACACTGCCTCTCCTACAACTTCAGCAATGGTGAACAACATATCCATGCAATACCAGCCGTTGTGTTTATTCTACTTTTTTCTGCTCTCTATGTCTATGGCAGCTTCTTAAACCGCATGGTGAAATATTGTGAAAATTGGTGCATTAATTAGGACATATCTAAACTTTCTTGTGAACAATTTGGGGTTCTACACCTCAAACCTCCTAGAGCCACCATACGTTCGAAGTTACAGTCTAGGGTTAAGTCTACAGTAATCCAGATATATTTGAAAATGCATAATTTTCTCTATGTTTTGGCACTGGGGGTATTTTTCATTTTGAAGATGCTGTTCCACGTATATATAAATTTGAAAACTTGTAGTGTGGACAGTAAAAATGGAGATATTTGAAGATAATAACGCATATTGTAGACATGTGACGCATATTGTACCTGGTCACCGTGATATTGCCATATTGCCATATTTTGTTGATCCTGGAACCACATTTCTGTCTAAAATTTAGACCTAACCCTACCCGTAACTTTCCCCTAAAATCAGAGGGAAACGATAAGTGAATAACACAGATGTAGAAGCACCTAACTCTGGTGTTAAGCATAAACTTGACATAAACCGTAAACCTGTCCCTAAAATCTGATTGGTTGATTGGAATGGTGTACTTGTTGAAATCCTGTTTACCATATCGAGATACCATACCATAATGAGACTCTGGTCTGTCGGTATCATCTCTTTGAGCACTTATTAAACTGCTTGAAAACCATAGTGTGGATGGAGAGCGTTTTGAAACGAAAACACTGATTTCAAATGTATCTGGATTAATGTACACAAAGCCTAGACTAGGCACACCAACAGTACATATTTTCAGTACATATATTCTCTTCCTAATCAAACGCACCTGATTTAACTTCAGAACTCCAAATAGATGTGATAGATAAGGAAGACATCTAAAATGTGTACTATTGGTATGCCTGAAGGAACAGTTGTTCCTACAATTCCTGGGGTTTAATACCAAGTTTAATAAATGAAGTGGTTTCAATTTCTGCCCAACTAGATTTTGAGTAAATGTCATGCCTCTGCTCCATTCAGATTCATTGCGTAAGCCAAAGAACGATTATACCCATTTATCAACCATATTGACTGGCCACTATCGACCTCTGAATTCAGAATTGCGTCATGTTATTCGCAATTGTGAGGAGAAAAAAATAATTATCTGTTTTTTTTCTATTTTTTATTCTGTGGCGGAAAAGCTTCCATACACAACAGCTTCTCATAGTGGTGAAAAGTTGTAAAACAGGGATTAATTTGCTCAGAACTGTTGCTCATAAAAGTTATAGTGGCTAACATTGTGCTTCCACAACCATAGTGTGCACATAAACTGGTTCATGTAGCTTTATTATTATACAAATTATGTTTATTTGGCATTGTTTTGTAATAGTAATTCATGATTATAACAAAATAATGTTAAACCACATGCCTTGTTTTGACAGTGATCCATGTGGACATGGAGAAAAACCAGGGCAGACGGCAGTCTCTGAGAGCAGTGCTGGAGGGCCGGAACAGACAACTGGAGCAGTGAGACACTTCCCCGTCTGATCTCTTTCTCTAGCGTGATCTCATTCTTTTCTTGTGTACAGTACATTCTTGCTGTGAAAACTGGGCATGTGCCCGAAGCCAAATACTTTATTCAGAAAGCCAGGATAATAGCTTCAAAATCAATAGTGAATCCTTCTGGATAACAGGAAAGTTTTTCCTCGTAGAATTATAATACCGTATACATAAACCATCAAGCATTGTTAATCAGCATATTAAGAGCATTTCATAATAAACAATGTTATAATTTGGAAAATTATTTAGATATGGCAAGGGAAGAAAAAAATCTTTGAAATTACTAGTTAACTTTGTTTGATGCTCATGATGAGAATTTTGATTATTAGATTATGTACATGGTTTGTTTTTAGTAGTTTATTACTTTGAGCAAACTATAAAAATGGTGCTCATTTTTCTAAACCTTCCCCCCCACAGTATGTGTTCACAGGCCCAATGCCTTCTATGTGCCGTATGCATAGGTCTAAATAATAATAATAATAATAGCCTGGTAAACATCTGATCTTACCTTTTTATATTCATACACTGTTGGGAAAAGTATTTACTTTTTTTGGTAAATATTGGTGAAAATGATCAGACTTCACTGCTTTATCTGTCGGGGCTCAGGATTCTCATCTTTGGGGACTATTTGAGTATTTAGGATTTTTTCCTTAACAAAGTACTGCGGCTGCCCCCATGGAAATGTATAATCATTCCAAAAAAAGTATTATCCACTGGGAAGAAAATCTAGAGATCAGACCTCTTGTGTGTTTAGCTACACTGCGGCACTGTACCGCTTCAGTAAGCACGTAACTCTTGATGGTCTGTGACAGCATAAAGTTCACGGTGGTGAGTGACCCTCCTGAAGAGGAAGAGCAGGAGGAGGAGTGTGAGGATGTGGGCGTGGCCTACCTGCGAATCCTCGATGTCTGGGATCAGCGCAGAGACATGAAGGACGTGAGCCTGAGCGGTGAGAGTTTACTTCACATCACACACAGTCCGGTCACAACCAAAGGTTTTAGCTTAGTGTGAAAATCAGAATGTTATCTCAGATCTTGGGTTAATTGGGTAATTCCCACATACAGGTTTTTAAATAAGAAATCTCTCTCTCTCTCTCTCTCTCTCCTCTCTCTCTCTCTCTCTCTCTCTCTCTCTCCTCTCTCTCTCTCTCTCTCTCCTCTCTCTCTCTCTCTCTCTCTCTCTCTCTCCTCTCTCTCTCTCTCTCTCTCTCTCTCTCTCTCTCTCTCTCTCTCTCTCTCTCTCTCTCTCTCTCTCTCTCTCTCTCTCTCTCTCTCTCTCCTCTCTCTCTCTCTCTCTCTGCAGTCGTGGATGTTCAGGACAGCAGTGAAGTTATCGGACATCTCGTTGTGACCGTTGAAGCTCTGGAGGCTCTGACGTCCATCATGAAAGATCCAGAGCGGGATCGTCCTCTAACTACACTTGCTTAATTTACCAAAACCAAACAATTGTGCTTTTCAGTCCGCAATATTAAATGTTTCTTAAACCATTCTAGTTTATAATTCGATTCAAAATGAAGTTAATGCAGTGCATGGGGCGCTTAGCTTTAAACGCTGCAGACGGTGACGACATATGGGAACAAACCAGTCTTTATGTAAGCGGCATCACACGGCTTTGATCCCTTACGGTGTGAAATCATATCCTAATGTTTGTCTTTATGGCCTCCAGTGTTGCGTTTGATGGAGCGCTGATGTTTAGACCTTTAATAACTTTGCTTAATGAAAAGGCTGTTAAGCCTCATTAGGCAGCGCCGTGGCAGGCGGCGATATTTTATTGAAGGTGCGAAATGAAATCTAACTGGATTTAATGGGATTAAATCAAGCTCTTTAAAATGCTAATGCACATTTTCACGCGTGCCGAGCTGTGGCGCTCGCGCAGACACTCCTTGTGTTTTGTGTGTGTGGTGAGTGATTCAGTGCGAAATGTTACTGTGATCTGCACAGATCTTTTGATAATTCTTTATAGGTCTGAGTACAATTCAGATTATTTACTATATTTTGTATAGATATAGATGCTTTATTTTGAATGTACTGTAAGCCTTACCGATATTTGTAAATGTTTTATATTTATGAACACATTACATAGTGATGTTATTAGAGTTTCAATGCTATTTCATGTTTATTTTTAAACCTCCGTTTTCTAAATGTTGAAAAAATACTGCATTTACAAACCATTCAACTTTCATAATTCAATCTATTGGAAATTGATTGGATGGTTTCATCCCAGAATTAAAATGAAAATCATGTCATAATTTAGGCCTACTCATCTTCATGTCTTTCCCAACCTGTTTTCCATCTTTTCTTATGTGAACACAAAATAAGATATTATGAAGAATGTTGGGGTCCAAACATCATTGAACTTTATCGCTGACTTTCATTGTATGGACAGACATTAGACTGTTTTCAACTGTTGGTCAAACAGCCTTATGGCTGGGCCTTGGCCAAAGAAAGCTGCTATGAATTCCAGACCTTCAGCCGTCAGTCTGAAGGTCTGGCTACGCGAGACTACTCGGCTGGTGCCTATAGTCTCAAAAGTATGTAACCTGCATTATTTTGAGCCAGTCACTTGCTAACAGTCTTAACCAGTCTAACTTTTGACCCTAATAGCTATTTGGTTAGCATTATTATAGCCTAGCATGGGCTAGCTGATATCTATGGAAGCTTTTTCCGCCACAGAATAAACATTTTAAAAGATAATTGTGACTTTTATCTCACAATTGCGAGTTTACGTCTCGCAATTCTGACTTTATTTCTCAGAATTATATAAAGTCAGAATTGCGTGATACAAACTCGCAATTGTGACTTTATATCTCGCAATTCTGAGAAAAAAAGTCTGAATTCTGAGATAAAAAGTCACAAATACCTTTTTTTTTTATTTTGTGGGAGAAACAAGCTTCCATAGATATCAGCTAAAATTATGATGACAAACTTATTTTAATAATATGTATATCTCATGCACTGATTAATCATACATTTAAGACAAGGAAGGTACTAAGAAAGTCAACAGCTAACAAGCTAACCCGTGCTAACAATGAAAAATAATAGATTTCTCCAGAAATGCTTTCAGATGTTTTTGTGTGTTTCAAACACAGTGTTGGACAGATTTCAGTGAGGTTGAGCTGCTGTAGATCAGTATGGGTTGTTATGCGGTGGGTAGCCCTAATGATCTCTGTGAGCGAGTTCATATGTTCAGTGAAGGAGCATCATTAGCCGAGCACATGACTTGATCAATATCACAGGTCGATACTGAGCACTGCTCTCTCTTTCACTCGTTCCCTCTCTCCGCTGTCATGCAAACGACCCTGCCACCTGAAAGAGGACAAGAAAAGGTGTCCCACAGGGTCTCATTAGGCATTCAGAGTCGAGGTGTGGGGCGGGTCGTGTCGTCATGTGACGGGGATCGGAGCGAGGGCCTTTGACAGCTGACAGGCGGGGGGGTGGCCCGCTTTTTACACTCTCGGCCCATCTGTCAAATCACCGCTGAGCACTCTGGGAAATGATACAGGGCCGCTCCTCAATTAGACGTGTTAGGACAAGAGGGAAGTGTCATTCTCCTTACATGGATAACCTGAGCCCGCAAAGGCCACTTACCACCGGCAGATACTAAACGAATCACACAAATATCATTTTAACGGTGTCTCTTAGAGGGCACCTTGCACTACATTATGATAAACCTGACGCTTTATGTTCTGTGACGCGACAAAAGCGATGCCGTTATGATCAAGAACGTTTACAGTTTCAAGCACAATTTAAAGAGGTTAAACTAGCTAAGCAACCTTTTCAGATCACTGAGGTAGCCTTAATGCTGGTATTTTTTTATTTTTTTTGTAACCAAATGTTCTAGGAACATTATTTTTTTAGATGTATGTATGTATTTATTTATTTATTTATTTATTTATTTTAAAACCATAAAATAACATTCAGAGATTGTTGCAGGGAGTTTTACTTTGAGGCAACCTGAAACAAAACCTTAATAACAAGTCTTAAAAATGTAAAGCGCATTTTATAACTTTGTTTAATAAACTTTTGCAGTACTTTACAGTAGCACGTGTGTCGACTAACATACTAAAGCGCATGTAAAGCACTTGATTATAACTTTGACTGTAGCATGTAATTCATACATTTAACACTATTATATTTTAAATGTGCTAAATTGTAACCTTGTCTTTGCAAATGTGTAATTATATATTTAAATACCTGACATAATTTTCAGTAGAAATTAAAGTATATTTTAGTTTACCATAAATGCTTATTCAGTTCACTTTTACTATATTTCAAAAACAATGAAAGTAAAAATAAAATAAACACTCTAAAGTTTGGCTAATTACATTTAATATAATTTAAAAATATTAACATGCAATTAAGTGACTGAAAACATAACAATCAGTTTCCGATTCAGTAGGCTATCTTTAAAGTATATAATCTTTATGGGTAACACTTTATTTGAAGGGGTGTGCATAAGACTGACATGACACTGTCATAAACATGACATAACACCTGTCATAAACATGAAGGAGTCTTTATGAATGTTTATGACTGTTGTCATTAAGTGTCATTCGGTAAATTATGACACTTTCGATGCAAAGTTGACATTGTTTAAAATGTCTTTGTTATGACAACTTGACATTACCCAAGACAGAAATGTCTTTGTTATGACAACTTGACATTAACCGAGAAATCATAACCTGTCAACCTGTCACAACTTTGGCCGTCATGACACCATTATAACTGTGTCATGAATATTTTACTTGTCCTCAAGTAAAGTGGAACACATTGTACTAGTTATAAAGATGTCATTAAGGGTTATTACACTGCAAAATGCTTGAAGTTTGATAATTAGACCTGTTATGACATATTTGTGACTGGTTGACAGGTTATGATTTCTTGGTTAATATCAAGTTGTCATAACAAAGACATTTCTGTCTTTGTTAATGTCAAGTTGTCATAATCAAGACATTTTTGTCTTGGGTAATGTCAAGTTGTCATAACAAAGACATTTTTGTCTTTGTTAATGTCAAGTTTTCATAACAAAGACATTTTAACAATGTCAACTTTAAATTAAAAGTGTCATAATTTACCGAATGACACTTAATGACAACAGTCATAAACATTCATAAAGACTCCTTCATGTTCATGACAGGTGTTATGTCATGTTTATGACAGTGTCATGTCAGTCTTATGCACACCCCTTCAAATAAAGTGTTACCTATTTATGTAACAAGTACTCTTTTTAAAATGTCTTTTTCACAAGGGCAGAAATTTCTAGTCTAGTCAAATCAAGTATAATTTGTTTTCTATTCAAAGTCTGCTTTGCTTTAAGTAAAGTTCAAGTTGTAGTTCAAGTTAAAGCAGTTAATTTCTTCTACTTTTAAAACAGATCAAAATTCACATTTGAGGTATTTCAAGGTAATTACAATCCAGGAAACAGAATATTTTACCTCATACACTTGAAAACGCACATTAATTCTCTTTCAGGTATTAGGACTTGTAAATTGATGTTATAAAATTCCTAAGCTTAAAAAAAGTCCTCTGTCGGGCTTGTCTTGGAATATTACAGTCATCAATTTAACAGTAATATAAGGATCACTGTAATTATTTCCCCACTCTGTTTCCAGAAGAATAGCATAAATTGACAGTTACTTGGAAATACATCAATAATACTGTAAAAGCTATACAATTTACTGCAACTTACTGTAAATTGTTTCCACAGTAAACTTTCACTAATACTGTGAAAACAACAGAAATCATTTACAAACTGTATTTATGACTGATCAAGCACGTTCTGATTGGCTGCGGTTCTGTGGCGTTGTGATGCGTGTCCTGTTTGACTGGCAGCTTTCTTCAGTCAGGACACTTCTTAAAGTTTGATGAATTGGTAATGGTGTGATTTAAAGCTCTGCATGTCCGAGACAGTGGGCCAGTGAAGCGTGGTGTTTGGCTCTCACTGCTGTCTCTCCAGATCCTCACCTTTGACTCGCCGCTGTATTTACTGTACAGTTCGGCTGGAGATGCATGTTTCGCAGGGCTTGTCTGAATATGACTGGCCTGTCTGAGGCTTTCATTACACTCACTCAAACTCCTGCCCGTCCCAGCGCCACAGGCCTGTCATCCGCATGATCAGGGGTGCATGAAGACACGAGAACCTCACTCTTACTCTTTAATATAGGCAGATTTATCCTAAAACCACTCCTGCTGTACTGGAAGTGTATTTAGATGAGCCAAAGGAGAGAGTTATGGAGAAAACTATGTTGTTTGGACCAGCTTAAAGTCCTAACTGGTTTTAGATGGCCAGTGCTGGTCTGTTACTGTTGCAAGCGGGCCAGGCTGACCATCAGCCAAAACCAGCGTAAGAGGGACCAAAACACACCCGATCATACTGGCAATCATAATTGAGTTCTAACTGGTCATTTTAACACAGTCTCATCCCAAGAAGTCATATATTGACGTCTTGGGACGTCTTTTGACCATACGTCAATATCCGCCTTTTTAGGGTACCTTAAACGTCGGTAAATGACGATCCTGGGACGTCATACAACTGACGCTTTACCTTTAACGTCAGTAGGTGACGGGGTAGGTTTAGGGTAGGTTTAGGTCTGGGGTAGAGTTAGGATCCGATAACGTCATCTAACCGACGTTTAAGGGTACCCTAAAAAGGCAGATATTGACGTATGGTCAAAAGACGTCCCAAGACGTCAGTATATGACTTCTTGGGATGAGACTGCGCTGGTCATTTATAGCTGGTGATCAGCTTAAACTACGTTACCATCAAATGGTAATAACGTGGTAATACTACAGTTATTACATTGCTATGGTATATGCACAGAGATACATGGAATTACCTTCTTGCAAGTACAAAAAAAAAATGTATTTATGTGGTACATGTCTAAAACACAGTGTTTAGTGGACATTTACCATGTGCATACTGTGTTTGTACCACAAAAATAGTTTTTTTTTGTACATGCAAAATCAGGATACCATGTTTTTTTAAGATTTTATTATGGAAATACAATGCATTTTTGAACAAATACTATCATAATACATATGGGGCAGTTACCATTTTTATATGCAATACCGGTAGTATTAACATGGTTAATGACCAATAAACACTTGTTAATGCCATGGTATTATTAAAAAACAAACAAAAAATGTATTACTATCGTAAATGCCCCCCGAAAATATGCTATTACAAACATACCCAAAAATATGGTAACTGCCACAAATGTATTATGATAGTAATTGTTCAAAAATGCATTGTATTTCCATAATAAAATCTTAAAAACCATGGTATCCCCATTTTGCATGTCTAAGAACGTAGTAAATGCTAAATTATTATGGTAAATGTCAAAAAGAAAAGAACATATTTTATTGAAATAGGACATAAATAAAACATGTATGCCATGATACATGCCCAAAAATAAAAATATATTACATGGTGCATGCCTCAAAACTGAATATGAAAAAAACAAAAAGGATTTCATTAAAATACTAAACTTGTACAAGTCTAAAAACATGTTATTACCATGTTGTGTATAAAAACAAATAGGCTACTATAATAAAAATGGTGCTATATTAATGGCACTGTATTGTACATTGGACTATTTTAATGAAACAACAACTAGTGCCATAATACATATCCCCCCCAAAAAAAGAAATTGTATTACTTGTATCAAAAAAAAAAAAAAACTGCCCCGTCCACAAAAAAAAGTACAATGTGCTCTAAACTGTGCAGAAACGACCACTAGGTGGCGTTATGGCATCATTTTTTCTATAGAGACCCAGTCATCCTCTCAGTCTTTCAGATTGAATGCTATTTAATGGTAGTTTTGTCACAACACAAGACGCATTGTAATGTCGTCACCTCTTGCCCAGTGAACTCTCCCAAAAACCCTGTTCTCTGGTTTCCTGATTTACCATAATAATTAGCTGTTGGTTTGGGCAAGTCTTACGTGAGGACTGAGACATTCCTCAGGTTAAGAGACTGACTCTCGGGTCAGGTGCTCCTGACCTTGTGTTTTCATTGGCTCTCTATTAACAACGCTTTAATGTATGCGTGGCATGTCACCTCCGAAATGACATTTTCAAATCAGCCCCGTCATGCTGTGTCTCGCTGTTAATGGTTCACAGCATTCGAGCTACTGTACAGCTCTGAGCACGGACTCACTGGGATGCTTGTGTAATTTTGTGTTGAGACCGTGATGGTGTGTTATGATGATCCACACTTTCATCCCCACACACAACGCAGGAACTGGCCTTCACTGGCCTGTATTAAAGCTTATTGATTTAAGCACAGACATAAAAAGACTCTTATCAAGAGCGGTGTAAAAGCATTAGCATGTTATTGACTGCACTTGCACTGTCAAAGCCATTAAACTCATCGGACTGTGTTCCTAATCTGTTTTTCACTCAATGCTTTTCTCACATAGAAGTCATACACCTAATGCACGGACTGTGATATTGTTAAAGGTAAATTATTCACTTAACAGCCAGAAGAGAAAAGTACTCCTTAGAGGCCATTTCCAAGTTAAAAATCAATATATAAGCATTGCATTGCATAAATGATTTTTATAGCCATTGTCTTTGTGTAGCTAATCCTAAAACCTGCAACAACCACTATTACCTCTGACCATTAACAACTCAGTACATATCATCAAAACTCCTTTTACTCAATTAAAAATAAATGAGCTTATAATTTTCTATTTTCATTTTTTGAGAGATTTGCAATTTTTTTTCAACCCTGTTACCAACATTTGGAATGTGTGACTGTGAATATCTGTGTGATTTCCTTATTTTATAGTGCTAAATATTTAATCAACCTAAAACATAAAATCTTTATGTTGAACTTTAAAAATAAACTTTCTAAAATACTAAAAACACATAGTATTACTTATTTTGTATACCTACTACTAAGGCTTTGAACTATAGCTCCCCCCTCCAGTGTGCCTGTGTAAATCATAGATAATCAAGTTAAACTAAACTCAAACTCATTTTACTACATTAAAAATTAAATGAAAATAAATAAATAAACTTTTAATTTTCTATATTGATTTTAAGAGATTTGCTGAATTTTCAACCCTGTTACCAAAATGATGACCAGAAATGCATTAACGTGAATGTTTTGTAGCACTATCAAATTATTTTAAGCTATCTGGGATGTTGAGATGATGAAACTGATCAGGAAGATTATTAATAAAGCAATCCTTAGTGGCAGAAGTGATAGGTCTAACATATTTATAACATGGAGTCGGCTTTTCAGCCTTTTTTTTTATTTTTTTTATATTTTTTATTTTTATTTGCTTTTATTTGAGCATCTAGTATCCACAAAGTTCTATCTAGTAACAAGGGTCAGCATAGCAGGCCAAACCAAAAAAGGATACATGCGCAATAAATATGTAAGAAAAATAATGGAAAACGTGAATATGATGCTCAAAAGGAGTAGGCAGAAGCTTAAGCTTATTAACGCCTACCCCCTGTTATCCATTTGTGCAGTAGTTACAATACTACAATCAAAAAAACAATTGATACATATTTATGTTGGGCTTTTCCAATGCCCATACAATCAACAAAATTAACTCACAGCCATTCTGATGATTCCAAGAAAAGAAAAGAAGAATCGTCAATTAATACCCTTTCCACATTTAAGGATATTCTTCCGTCCTGTACTTAGACAGTAACCCTTGTTTATACTTGGATTTGAACTGATAAATGAATGGGCACTGCTTGAGTTGGGCTCTCAGGTTATTCCAGAGCCTGACACCACACACAGACACACACATACTTTTCCTCGTAGTTCTGAAAGCTGGTACTTTAAGTTGGCCATAACCTCTCAAATTGTAACAACTATCTCTTTTTTTGAAATTTTTTTGAATATTTGCTGGTAGTACGAACCGATTCGCTTTATACACTAATTGTACAGTATAAAAATCAATTAAATCTATGAATTTGAGCATGTTACGTCGTAAAAACAACATATTTGTGTGTTCGAGGTATCCTACCTTATGAATAACTCTGATTGCTCGTTTTTGAAGTATTACAAGGGAATGAAGGGAACTTTTATAATTATTACCCCAGACCTCAATTCCATAAGTTAAGTATGGTAAAATAAGACTGGAATACAATATATACAGCGCCTTGTAATTTAAAACGTACTTAGCTTTGTTCATAATTGCAATATTTTTTGATATCTTCCTTTGTATGTGTCCAATGTGTGATTTCCAGCTCAGTTTGTTGTCTATCGTGATTCCCAAGAATTTGATTTCTGTTACTTTTTCTATTTTAATACCATTTATATTTATCAGTAGTTCGGGATTTTCCTTACAATTGCTAAACATGATCATTTTTGATTTATTTAGATTGAGTGATAATTTGTTTAAATCCAGCCATGTTTTAAATTTAGCTAATTCCTGATTTACATCCTTTATAAGTCTATTATAGTTATCATTAGAATAAAATATGTTGGTATCGTCAGCAAATAACACAATTTTTAACAAAACTGATACTTTAAATATATCATTAATATATAAATTGAATAGTAAGGGAGCCAGTATAGACCCTTGAGGCATCCCACAAACAATGCTCATACATTTTGATTCAGTGTCCCCCATTTTAACAAATTGTTGTCTCTCATCTAAATAACTTTTAATCCAGTTCCCAGCTACTCCCCGAATACCATATTTTTCTAATTTATGTACAAGAATAGCATGATTGATGGTATGGAATGCTTTCCTTAGATCTATAAAAATTCCAACAGCGTGTTTTTTGCAGTCTACAGCACTGGTGATTTCTTCCACAGCATCAATAATAGCCATAGTGGTCGATCTTTTGGGTCTAAATCCTTATTGCCCTTCGTTAATTAACTCATGCTTCACAATAAATTTATCTAGTCTGCTATAGAATGTTTTCTCCAATATTTTTGAGAACTGTGGCAGGAGAGAGACAGGCCTATAATTTGTAAATATATGTTTACTTCCGTTTTTAAATAGTGGTAACACTTTGGCTATTTTTATTTTGTCTGGAAAAGTTCCAGTTTGGAGTGAAGCATTACATACGTGTATTAAGGGTTTCACAATATTATCAATTATTCTTTTAATTAATTTTTTATTATTATTTATTATTTTTATTATTTATATTATTTTTTTGAGATTCATCGTTTTTTTCATAATTGTCATTGTACAATGCAAATATAGGAAGATGATCAGTTATATCAGCTATCATGAGTCCACTTACTTTGGTTTGATCTATAGCATTTGTAAAGATATTGTCAATGAGTGTTGCACTATGAGGGGTAATTCTACTAGGTCTAGAGATAGATGGGAAGAGGCTCATACTATACAAAGCATTCACAAATTCATCAGTGGCATAATGGGTGTCGTGATTCATCAGATCAATATTGTAATCACCACAAATAAATAATGTTTTATTTATGGTGGAGAATGTTCTCTCCATCCATTCCGTAAATAATTCAATGCTAGACCCAGGTGATCGATAAATACAACTAATTATAATATTTTTTTTCTTTTCGCAAATTATTTCAATTGTTACACATTCAAGTAAGTTATCAACTGATACTGCCATATTTTCAATCATCCTAAATTTTATTTTATTGCTTACATCTATAGCTACCCCACCACCTACTTTGTTTTTCCTGTTCACATAATTTAGGGCGTAACCTTCCAATTCAAAATTGTCAATACCTTTTCTTTCGTTAAACCATGTTTCTGATATTGCTACTATATTAGATGGAGTAATAAATTGTTGCAAATACTCTTTGATACTACTGAAGTTTGTATACATGCTTCTGCTATTAAAGTGAATTATTGATAATTTTCCTTTGGTGTTAACAGCATTGAAATCATTTTCAGTATAGTAGCGGCAGTCAATGTTGGTATCTGACAAAAACATAGTGTCAGGATCTATGTTATTCTCTGGGTCATAATCACTGAGTTCAGTGTCATCTTGTGAATTGATATGATAGGAAGTTGTATACATGTAGAATATTTTGTTGTTACCTCAAGATGTCACAGTCTCGATTCATTCATATTTGGCTAGCTCCTCCATGCTTCTAACAGCCAACACCTTTGCTTCTTCCGGTGGCCCATTTAGCTTAATGAAGATTTTACAGTTCCTCACCCAAGTGCTCTGGACTTTGCCTTGCTTTCTCAGAATCCTGGCTTTACGTGCTATTTCCCCATTCTTCCGTGTTAAGTGATCGTTCATGAAGACATTAGTCCCCTTTAGTTTTCGGCCTTGTTTTAGTAGCTCAATCTTTTTCTTCCTGTTCGCGAACCTCATAATTACCGCTGGCGGCCTTCGCTAAATGAAATTTACACGAGACTAGATAATGATCGGAGATGTCGTCGCTCTGCTGCAGAATTTCAACGGCATCAACATCTATTCCATGTGATATTAGATCTAGAGTATGATTACGACAATGAGTAGGTCCTGACACGTGTTGTCTAACTCCAATATGAACCAAAAGTTCAGAATGTCTTTAAATGCCAATCCCAATGCATATTTTTTATTATCTACATGTATATTAAAATCACCAACAATTAGGACTTTATCTGAAGCCAATACTAACTCTGATAGAAAATCAGTAAATTATTTGATAAAGTCTGCATGGTGCCCTGGTGGCCTGTATACAGTAGCCAGCACAAATCTCAAACGTGATTTATTATTTACACTAGATAGTGTTACATTAAGCACCAACACTTCAAAAGAATTACATTTGTCTCAGTAATTTTGAAAATATTACTATAGATTACAGCAACACCTCCTTCTTTGCCTTTCGGACGAGGCTCATGTTTATAACGGTAATCTTGCGGGGTGGACTCATTTAAAGTAATGTAATCGTTTAGTTTTAGCCAGGTTTCTGTCAAACACATCACATCTAGGTCATAATCTGTGATCATATCATTAACTATGAGTGCTTTTGAAGTAAGGGATCGAATATTCAGCAACCCAAGCTTCATCTGTTCATTTGTATAATATATCTGTTGTTTATTTGTCAGCATCAATTACATTTTTAATGGGTTTGGGAGTTTTTTGTATTTCCTAATTCAGGGAAAAGACACAGTCTCTACATGATGATATCTAGGTGAAAGAGTCTCTATCTAAGCCCCTTTCACCCAGAGATTCTGGGGAATCTTTGAGTGCGTTCAAACACATCCCGTAAAGACACGTGTAACGTACGCGTCGGAAACATGTACACTAACGCATTGCGGTACGCACAAAGCTGGTGAACAATCTCAGCTTCAGCGTGGATAGTAAGTCGCTCCCTGGTCTCTGCTTCATTAAAGTTTGCAGACATTTTTTAGTTCTTTCTTTGTTGATGACGAACACAAACTTTCTTCTAAGAGATTTATCTGACCTCAGTGACGTGAGCTAGCAGACGGTCGGTTTAGCCAGTCTGTCTGCTTCATGACCTGAGCCCCAGATTGTCATGTTTGAGCTCTAAGACTATGTGCCATATTACTAGAGAGAAGAGCAGCACCATCCCAGGTGGGATGAATACCATCTCTTTTCAACAGGTCAGGTCTGCCCCAAAAACTTTTCCAATTGTCTATGAATTCTATATTATTTTGCGGGCACCACTTAGACAGCCCCCCATCGAACAGGCAAATTACAGTGCCTGACATTGTACTTGCGAGTTCAAACACCTCTTTAACGTTAATTTTAGTGATCTCAGACTGGCGAAGTCGAACATCATTAGTGCCGATGTGAATAATAATCTTAGAGAATTTCCCATTAACATTAGCCAGCACTTTTAAATTTGCTTAGATGTCAGGCGCTCTGGCTCCCGGCAAACATGTGACTATGGTGGCTGGTGTCTCTATTTTCACATGCTGTGTAATATAATTGCCAATAACTAGGGCACAATCAACAGGATTCTAAGTGGGATTTCACTGAGTGGGGAGAATCTATTTGTTATGGTAATCGGAACGGAAGAGCTGTGTTTTTTCCCGCGACTACACCGTCTCCACGGTCACCCAGTTGCCCTGCTGCACGGGCTCTACAGCCAGAACCAAACAATGTACAGAGTTCGCTAAGCTAGTCACATCAAAACAGTATCTAAAGCCCTTGCATTCTTACTATTCTCGATTAAAGTTTGGATGTGTCTCTAGTTCTGAAATCACATGTGTAGTCCTCACCGCTGACAGAGAAGCCTATTCTATACATGTGACACGAAGTGCAAGTGACAATAACAGGAGAAGACATTATTCACCATGTTTGTTGACTGATCCTACTTACCACAGTTGTTTGATAGACTTGTAAAAAGCGCAAAAGCGCGAAAAAAAAGACGGCAAGCACGGATGGAAGGTTAACAGGCTAGCGAGATACTAGCGTGTTGTGCTAGCGATAACTATTTAGATAAAAGCTAGCAATGTCAGATTAATGTGATAGACAATATTAGACTATATCATATATATGTTGATGAGTAAATTATATTTAGCAATATAAACAAAAAGGAATGATAGTTAATAGAGATTCAAAACAGAAAGCTATACGGAGCTTACAGATGCAAACCAGCAGCAAGGCAGACAGGAGCAATTGATCAGAAGCAAGCATATTTATAGCTGATAAACATAGTATATTAATAACAAATGTTTTAGAATTTATTTTATAACAACAGGGTATAACACAGTATACGCTAAAATTGAAAATTATTTTTACTATTATTTTTTTATATTACTTCCCGCCAATGAGAGGGTCCAAATATAACTTGAAGGGTGTCACAATTTTTATGATTCAATTTTTATGTTCCATTTTTAATAGGGGGAAATTATTCAGTAACAGGATTGCACAGAAAATGTGGGGCACAAAAAATGCATGAACATAAAACAGATATCAAAATTAGAATGTTATTGTACTGAGATGATTCCTTAATCATATTTTAGCATCAGAATGTATTTTCCACTGCAGGAATACAGCAGAATATTAAGAGTTCCATTGGCATTTATCTCATATATGTGTATGTGTGTGTTCACTGACATCAATGTTGATCGAGCATGTTTCAGTGATGCATTAATCAGTGATCAAGACCCATGTCTCCATACAGCTTTCCTTCAGCAAGAGGTTACAGCTGTGTTAAAAGCTCCTGGAGTCCCCACAGGTACAGCGCACACACACACACACACACACACACACACACACACACACACACACACACACCACACACCACACACACACACACACACACACACACACACACACACCACACACACATCAATCTTTATATTAATGATCTCTACAGAGACAGATGAACTCTGCCCCGTCCACATTTAAATCACCTGCTCATTGTCTGCTGCCGCTGGCAATCATTCTTCAAACGCCACCTGGGCTGGTTTAACCTGAGATTAACACTTCAAGTGCTTGAGAGAGAGAGAGAGAGAGAGAGAGAGAGAGAGAGAGAGAGAGAGAGAGAGAGAGAGAGAGAGAGAGAGAGAGAGAGAGAGAGAGAGAGAGGGAGGAGGGGGGGGGGGTTATATATCACAAACGCACATTTTTTTGTACAATATTTTTTGTGTATAATATATATATATATATAAAATATATATATATATATATATATATATATATATATATATATTAGTATAATAGAGAGCAATTTTCACTGACAGCAGCCACGAATTACTTACAAGAGAAGTGTAAATACAAAATACATACTTTATCCGTGTTTGTGCTCCTGCTTTCATCACACATCAGCAGGGCTCTCAAGTGTCACGCATTGAGCGTGACAATCACTCATTTCGGTCTTTTGTCACGCTCTCCCGCCACACATTGTATTTCTCACGCTGAAAAACTATTTGTAATATATTTAATATGCCGCGCAGCGCCCAAAACTCTGGCCGCACCGCTCTCACTCACTGTGTGGAACCGGCAGGAATCAAGCGCGTCTCTTATGGTGTTGTTCGTCTGGTCTGGTGTTGTTAGCCAATCAGAAAATAGCACTATTGTTTCTGGGTAAGATTTAACGCAACAACCAATGACACCCCGTCGGCTGGGTGTCACTCTCGCACCCGCACTCGGAAATCGGGAGAAATTCGGGAGAAAGGTCGGTCCGGGAGATTTTCGGGAGGGGCTTTGAAATTTGGGAGTCTCCGGAAAAATCGGGAGTGTTGGCATGTATGATCGTACTACACTGTTGGAATTGCGTACTACAACTTATCGCCTCCTAAATGCCCAGCCTTTCAAACAACCACCGCCACTATTGACATTAATTCCTCCTTTCCTGAGACACCTTGTCTGCCTGCTACCAAGCGGTAAACGCCGCAGAAGACGCGGTCGGAGAGGCGGATTATCTGTGGTGCGTTCACACCGGACGCGAATAGCGCGTCAGGCGCAAGTGATTTCACTGTTAAGTCAGCGCGTATATAAAATTCCTGCGGCGCGAATGAGGCGTAGAGTGCGGCGCGGTAGACGCGAATATGCCTCATTTGCGCATCAAGTTTGCGCGAATGGCGCGAATTAAGCCCCGTTCACACTACAAGCGACTTTGTCGCTGCAGGTCCAGTGGCTGCGCTGGAGGCATTCCCACTACTGGTTGCCTATATGTTTGTGAGTGACATTCCCGGATGTTACTCTATGTTAGACAACAAATAAGTTTTCTTGCCGCTACAAAACACACATGTTGGAAGGAAAAGTCTAAATATAAATGGAATCAGTACATAAAATGCATAATATTAAAGATGAACGAGAAACAGTGAGTGTTTTTTGCCATCGCGGCTATTTAACTGCAGCAAACGGGCAAATTCCGGTCTATTTGGGTTCCCGAAACCATTCAGGCCCGGAGTCAGTACGGTGAATACCACTGTATGTACACGGAGATATATCATACATTAGTGGTTCTCAAACCTGTCCTAGGGACCCCTCGCCACTGCACATTTTGCATGTCTCCCTCACCTAACACACCTGATTCACCTTATCAGCTAATTAGTACAGACTGCAAGACTTGAATTGGGTGTCTGATTAGGGAGACATACAAAATGTGCAGTGGCGAGGGGTCCCCAGGGCAGGTTTGAGAACCACTGCATTATAGGACAGTTTCTGACTGCTAAAATGAGCTTCTCGTTCAAGTTGCCTCGGTTAGACTCAGCACTGAAGAGTGACGCCTCCACTGATTTCACTCCTATTGGTTGTCGCTCCCGAAAGTCGCTCTTCATTTGCATAAAGTTAAACAGATCTCAACTTTGTTGCGTCGCCAGACAAGCGACCCATGGCGACCCATCCAGTCGCCAACGGTTACGACCGCACGTGTCGCCGGAAGTCGCCTGCTCACCATTGAAAATGAATGGTGATCGTGTTGCTTTGTCGCGTGTGGTGTGAACGCAGCTTGAAGCGTCTTGAGCGTTAAGCGCGAATGATTTAGTTAGTGCAATTTGTGCAGAATTCGCATCTGCCGCCCGAGTTGAAAAATCTGAACTTCTGCGTCAATTCGCGCCGCATTAACCAATCAGGAGCCTAGCTGCTTGCTGCTGTCACGTGGTGAAGTATCTGATGCTTCAATAAATTATTTTGTAATATGACGGTGGTTCTAATGCACAACAAAGCAAATATTTTATCACATAAAACTTGATTTCAATATATGAGACATATTCATTTTGTATTGAATACTATTCATTCCATATCTAGATTATATGAAATATTATTATAATGTTAAGACAACCAACATATAAGTTCGTGTCTGGACAGTGATGTGTGAGAGAGAAAAAATCACAGGACAGTTTAATCACTTTTGGAGGCTGGCTTCATTTATCATCAAAACAAAAATAAATGACAGATTAGGTGGATGAGGGCGAGGGTGATCCTCGCTCCGATGCGGGACAACAGGTCATCAAGCTGGGCTTGGGACAGGCGGAAGTAACGCAGCTCCTGGAACGAGCAAATGGTGAAACTCGCCCCACTGGGTTCGCCTTCGAAGGGTCAGGTGGACACAAATACGGCGACGATTTCCCCTACGCCGCCGTTCTACTCTCGTATTCAGAGCAAATACAGAGCGGTGACTCTCGATGAATGCTCGATCAACATAAAAAAGATAGCCGCCAACAGGTTTCGATTCTGACGCGCGTAAATTTCGCTTGAAACTTTTGTTTTTACGCGCGTCACTTTCACTCTCGACGCGCGAATTAACCATTACTGGTTAATTCGCAACGCGAATAGCACGTCAAATTCGCGACTACCGCGTCTAGTTATACGCTTGAACATTCGCTCGAGTTCTTTTCAAGGCAATTTGCGTCATTCGCAACGCCCGGCGCGAATGATACGTCTATTCTCGTCTTTGCATTGACTTTGTATGTAATCTACTCGCTGCAAATAATTAAATTTGCGCTCGCTGTGAACACACCATAAGGCTGAGGACTCACTTGGATTCTCCGTCGTCGAGGGGTGGAGATCGATCAGGCCTTGGCGGAAGATCGCGGGAATGCTATCGTTGGGTTCGGCTGGTTGGCCCCGACACTGACATTCCTTTTTCGTGCCCCTGCCGTGTAAATACATCCACCCGCAGCTGCATCCAAGGAAACCTCTGTTCAATTCCTCGTGTGACACCACCGCCTGTCAACTCGACCACGTTCAGCATGGCTCTTTGCAACACCAGATCGCTCAATAACAAAACATTTATTCTCAATGATGTCATCTCCTCCTACAATCTGGATTTCTTTTTCCTCACCGAAACCTGGCTTCCTCCAGGTGATGTCAGTGCCTTTTCGGAACTCCTCCACGCTGGCTATCTTTGCTTAAACACTCCGCGGCAAACGGGTAGGGGCGGGGGGATAGCTACTGCACACAGACAGTCCTTGAAGTGCCGCCAGTTGCTCACTAGAGGGTACTCCAGCTTTGAGTTACAAGTATTTGTACTCACACTGCCCTGTCCTATTTTCTGTGCAGTAATCTATCGGCCGCCTAAATTAAATAGGGAATTCTTAAATGAGTTCGTAGAGTTTCTGACTGAGTTTTTGGCAAAGTTTGACAATATTTTAATTTGTGGTGATTTTACGTAACATTCATGTCTGCTGCCCCTCTGATAAACCTGCTAACGATTTTAATCCACTTCTAGACTCATTGGATCTGACTCAGTCCATATCCTGTCCCACTCATAGGTTAGGTCATACTCTTGACCTTATCATTACTCGTGGGGTTACTGTGTCAACTTGTGAGGTCCTGGATCAACCTGTGAGAACCCTGCGCTGCTCTGAACACACCTCTTTGGTGACTCCCAAGTTTAAATATAAGAAGTTTGGAGGACGGTATTTTGCCGTCCAAGGCCCAAGGCTGTGGAACGCACTTCAACCTCAACTACGAAGTATTACTTCTCTGAGTACTTTTAAAACGCAGTTGAAAACACACTTATTCAGACAAGCTTTTAACATGTAGTTTCCGTCCCACTTAGTTTTTGTACACTTATGTTTTTATTTATTGTTGTCAAGTCAAGTCAAGTCACCTTTATTTATATAGCGCTTTTTACAATACAAATTGTTTCAAAGCAGCTTTACAGAGATAACAGGAAAACAATGTTGTAATAGTATTGTTCAATTCAAAATTAAATTAAATGTCCCCAACTAAGCAAGCCAAAAGCCAATGGCGACAAAGGCGAAGAGCGGTGAAAAAGGCAACAGTGGCAAGGAACCAAAACTCCATCAGGTGACAGAATGGAGAAAAAAACCTTGGGAGAACCCAGGCTCAGTCGGGGGGCCAGTCCTCCTTTGGCCAACGAATGAACAGTGTATGATTATGAGTTAGGCAGCATAATGTCAGGAGTCAGATGGGATCAGAACTTTCACGATATTTATCCAGTTCATCTTGTTAGGGGTTGGGTCATCCCGCCGGTGAGGAGATGAGTGTGTTGAGGTGTCCATGGGCCTTCACAGCGCTGATAATGCGTGTCGTCGTGTCCATGTGATGGTCCTTCATCAGATCTGGATATGCCCTGGATCCGGCGGTCTGCGGTAAACCTTGGGATAAACAGAGAGACTAATATTAGCGTAGACGCCATCCTTCTTATGATGTTTCAAAGTACATCAGGAATTATGGGAAGTGTTCCCGGTTCCGGCTGATCTAAACTATGCAGCCTAACATTGAATTATAGAAATCTATAATGTGTTATGTGTATGCTAAGCCAAAGAGATGTGTTTTTAGTCTAGATTTAAACTGACAGACTGTATCTGCTTCCCGGACCGTGTTAGGAAGATTGTTCCAAAGTTTTGGTGCTAAATAGGAAAAGGATCTACCGCCAGCAGTCGATTTTGATATTCTAGGTATTATCAACTGGCCAGAATTTTGAGATCGCAATAGACGTGAAGGACTATAATGCGTTAAGAGCTCGCTCAAGTACTGGGGAGCTAAACCATTTAGTGCTTTGTAAGTAATCAGCAATTTGTCCATTGATGTTTTTACTGGAAAGCGCCTTGTGCACATTTTTGCTGTTGTAAGGCGCTCTATAAATAAAATTTGATTGATTGATTGATTGATTGATTTTCCGGGACACTTGAGATTTAGCTCAGGAGATTCCAGTTTCGATTGCAGATGTTCCTACACTGGAGTGGCAGTGGAGTTAACCTGTGCACATTCAGAATAGGTGATTTGGAAAGACACTCAGCATTTGGTAGATCAATGTCTACGTTTACATGCAACCAAATAATCTGTTTGTAATCGTATTGACAGCTCAATCGAACTGAAAAGCCTTCATGTAAAACCTTATTCGATCCGATTGAGCTCGATACAAATTACATTTCCATCGGATTGAAAGGGGTTTATTCCTTTTCTAATCCGATCGAGGGAACATTTAAACACTTGATCGGATTAAAAACCAAAACTGAAAGGACTGCGCATGTGCAGTGACGTAGAAATAGCGTTGACGCGCTGAACGAGCTGTTCATCCTGTTGAATAAAAGTGTCATATAAATGAGTTTCCCATCATTCTAAAATCCTCCTTTCACTGCGTCTGTGACGTGGAGCAGGACTACGTCCGTCCTTCAGACTCTCATCCACAGACGACTGGTTTTGGGCAGTATTACGGTGTGATAAATATAAGCAACATGACAGAACGGTTCATATATACTCATTGTCTTCAAATTATGACCAGAAATGGATAAATATTAAGTCTGCTGTTTAAAACAAATATGTAAGAGATGGTACAATGTAGGAGAATGTTGTAATGCAAAAAACAGCAAAAAACTCTGTATATTCGTGCATGTCTAAAAATCTATTCCGATTTTGAAGCTTGTGACATATAAACGCACACATCAACCCAAGCAGGTTTAGCAATCAGTCCGATTGAAACAAAAGTTGTGCATGTAAACGTAGCCACAGAAGGCCTGATAATGCATATCAGAGCAAAAACCAACCATGATGTCAAAGAAACGGCGTATGGACGGCCTACAGAGACAGGGTTGAGTTGAGACACATCTGGGGAAGACTACAAAAAACTATTCTGCATTGAAGGTTCACAGAAGCATGTGGCTACCAAAATTCATATCCCATAATCCTTAATGGAAGAAGTTTTGAAAGACCAGGACTCTTCCTAGAGCTGACCCGAGCGATCGATGGAGAAGGGCCTGGGTTGAGGGTTTGAGTACTACTTATGCAATGCACTTATTTCAGTTTTTCCTTTTGCAAAGTTCTCACAAATCATTTTTTTTTTCGCTTTGTCCTTTTTATGGAGTGTAGATTGATGTGAAAATTCTGAGTGTGAATACTTTCGCAAGCCACTGTATATATGGTTAATTGTTAATGCATACAACAGGAAGTGACACTTATGTTATTCTCATTTCACAATCAAAACAAATGATAGTTGTTCAGACTGAATAGTTTGATCATTACACTCATAAGGTGTTCTTGCACCAAAGGGCCATAATACTCCTCAACTATGTCACCACCTCTGTGAATGAATGACCCATAGTTAGTGTTATTATTGCCTCATGACGGTTACGTGCGTGAATAAGTATGCCTTTTCACACCTTAAGAGAATAAGCAGAATAAATTAAGAAGTCTATTGCCCTTTGGGTTAGACATTAGACGTCTTTGCTTCGGACAAGAGGTTGTGAAACGTTAGTGATTAATTTCAAGAAGCGGACATGAATGTGTGTGGCCTGCTTTGTTTAATGGTCTATCTACCTAACCTTCTCCAGGAGACGAGACTCTGAGAAATGATGGCTGAATACAGTACAGCCTGTATTTAAAAACACAGTTTAGCTAAACACATTTCATGTATATTTTTAGAATTGATCTGAAACCTCAGAGTATGGGTTATTACTGAGCTTTCAAGAAATGATGTTTCAGCTAACAAAGATATGTTCTAGGACAACATATTTAGTTATGGAAACAATATTTGTAAATGTTCTCTGAACATTCAAAATGTTTTTAAATGTTTAATGCTATACCGTTAAAGGCAATTTCCATTTTATAAACATTATGGGAACATTGCTTTTAAATGTTCAACTTCCTGCTTGTTCTGGAACAACTAACATTTAAAAAATGTTTGACGAGTGTTCAACTAAAATGTTTCAAACAAACAAAAAAAAAAAGTTCCATGAAATGTTAAATATTGTTTGTTTGAGAACATTATTAAAGACCATACAACTCTGAATCAGTGTTAGGTATAACTTACTCTAAAAAGCTACTAGCTACTAATTACATCTTCAACAGTGTGATCAGATTACTGTAGTAATTACTCTCTCTAAAAGTAATGCATTACTTATGAATTACTTTCTAAATCCCATATCAAGCTCAACCAGTTGAACAATACAGTGATAGACGTAAAACTGCTCTATTCATTCTTTCAAATAAATAATATAAATATGCATAAATTATTCATGAACCGATTAAGTATTTAAATGGACAAGGTTACTTTGAAATTTAACGTCTAAAGTTAAAATGTATGTTTTTAATGTTAAATCCACTATTATTTTATATAGAATTGTTTTGTAGTCTATAGTCTAGAGTCTAATGCAATTACATAATTAAATTACAGAAAAATAAAGAGTAATTTCATACTTTACTTTTTAAAGGGAGTAATTAATTTACTTAGTAATGCATTACACCAACAATGCCTTAATGAACGTTCTATTAACATTACTGAGTGTTCTATTAACATTTCTGAGTGTTCTATTAACATTACTGAGCGTTCTATTAACATTACTGAGTGTTCTATTAACATTACTGAATGTTCTATTAACATTTCTGAGTGTTAACATTACTGAGCGTTCATTAACATTAAGGACTGTTCTATTAACATTACTGAGCATTCTATTAACATTTCTGAGTGTTCTATTAACATTACTGAGCGTTCTATTAACATTACTGAGCGTTCTATTAACATTACTGAGCGTTCTATTAACATTACTGAGCGTTCTATTAACATTACTGAGCGTTCTATTAACATTACTGAGCGTTCTATTAACTACTGATTCTATAACATTACTGAGCATTCTATTAACATTACTGAGGTTCTATTAACATTACTGAGCGTTCTATTAACATTACTGAGCGTTCTATTAACATTACTGAACGTTCTATTAACATTACTGAGCGTTCTATTAACATTACTGACGTTCTATAACATTCTATTAACATTACTGAGCGTTCTATTAACATTACTGATGTTCTATTAACATTTCTGAGTGTTCTATTAACATTACTGAGTGTTTATTAACATTACTGAGTGTTCTATTAACATTACTGATGTTTATAACATTACTGATCGTTCTATTAACATTACTGAGGTTCTATTAACATTACTGAGCGTTCTATTAACATTACTGATTCTTATTAACATTCTATTAACATTACTGATCTTCTATTAACATTACTGAGTGTTCTATTAACATTACTGAACGTTCTATTAACATTCTATAAACTATGAACATTCTATTAAAATTACCTTAACATTATACTGAGCGTTCTATTAACATTACTGAGCGTTCCATTAACATCACTGAACGTTCTATTAACATTACTGAACATTCTATTAACATTACCTTAACATTACTGAGCGTTCTATTAACATTACTGAGCATTCTATTAAATTTACTGATTGTTCTATTAACGTTCTGTTTACATTACTGAGCATTCTATCAACGTTCTATTAACATAAGTGTTCTATTAATGTTACTGAGCTATTAATGTTCTATTACAGTTATTCTTGATTGCTTAAACACTATAACCAGGCTTTTGTACTAAAATTTCAAAACCATAACGCCATTTATCAAAAAGTACACCCATTTCCCTTAACTATGAACTATTCCCCTGTTTTAACACAAGTCATATTTTTTGAACATGTCACTGCAAAATTACACACAAATCCCCTTCATTTCTCATTGCCTATACCGTGTTGTCATTAGAAAGCACTAGCATTCAATATTCACTCAAGTCAGCACAGCTTCAGCTCAGTTACACACAATTAAGAGTCAAAATTGATCGGTGAATGTGATTTCACCAAGTACCACATGTTCCTGTATCAACATTTTTGTTGATCCTGGATCAACTTTCCAATCAACCAATCAGATGTGAGGGACAAGATTACAGTTTATGTCAAGTTCAGGCTTAGAACCAGGGTGAAGTAGTATCATTACCCTCTGATTTTAGGGAAAAGTTATGGGTAGGTTAGGTTTAGGGGTAGGGATTGGGTAAGGACTACATTTTGGGACAGGAATGTTGATCCAGGATAAACAAAATATGTTGATCCAGGACCATGTCTTGGCAAAATCACGGTGACCAAAATTGATCACACACCAATCAGAACCTTCAATAGATGGATAAAAGGGCCAGAGTCAGTTTGTTGGGTTTTGGAACAATAGATCCAGAAAGACATGAAGGAATAGGTTGAGGACACTGGAGTGGAGGAGGAGGAGAGAGTGCAGTAGGGAGTACAGGAAGAGGTGAAGGAAGAGGAAGGCCAAAGAGACCAGCATTGCCACTCTAGTTGCCCGTGTGTTTGTCCATGGTGTGACTATGACGGAGGCTGGGCGACGAGTACAGACAAACTTCAGTCGCTTCAGCGTCGCCTCGATCTAACACAGTCTCATCCCAAGAACTCATATACTGACGTCTTGGGACGTCTTTTGACCATACGTCAATATCCGCCTTTTTAGGGTACCCTTAAACGTCGGTTATATGACGATCCTGGGACGTCATACAACTGACGCTTTACCTTTAACGTCAGTTAGGTGACGGGGTAGGTTTAGGGGTAGGTTTAGGTCTGGGGTAGAGTTAGGATCCGATAACGTCATCTAACCGACGTTTAAGGGTACCCTAAAAAGGCGGATATTGACGTATGGTCAAAAGACGTCCCAAGACGTCAGTATATGACTTCTTGGGATGAGACTGCGCTGCTCGATCATAAGAAGCTTCCGGGAGAAAAACAGGTACAGATGTACTTCAGTCTGCTTTTGAGTGCAGTACTGTGCTGTTACAACACTTACATGTACTGAGCTGTTGCTCTACTGTAATAAAAAGAAATGCATCAAATTGCCTCACATACAGAATTTTTCAGAACACTTTTCTGAATGCTTCTATTGTTACAGTTACAGTATTTAGTGCTTCTATTTTTCTAGGACACAGAGACGATGAAATGGAAGAATCCTGCCAAATATTGTCATGATATCTCCCGCTGCCTGACTAGAGCAATACAGCCTGTGATGTGGACGAGTTTCTCTGGCCTGACCCAGACCAAAGACGGGATGCTGGGGCAGAATATTTTTGTTTGTTTGTTTGTTTGGTGTGTTACTGTACAGTACATTAAGGAATAAAAAAAAGTGCCAATGTATCCATTGGTTGTGTCTTTTGTGTGCAACATAACCACAAGCAACATAACTTACCAGTTTTGGAAATTTTGTGTGTGTGTGTGTGTGTGTGTGTGTGTGGTGTGTGTGTGTGTGTGTGTGTGTGTGTGTGTGTGTGTGGTGTGTGTGTGTGTGTGTGTGTGTGTGTGTGTGTGTGTGTGTGTTGTGTGTGTGTGTGTGTGTGGTGTGTGTGTGTGTGTGTGTGTGTGTGTGTGTGTATTTGAGGGCTTGTGTGTGATGTCTGAGGACAAAGTTTGGTTTTTCAGCAAGAGTGAATGGTTTTGAGTGTAGAGCTTCATTTTGACCTGAAAATAAGATGTTTGGGGAACTGGGTGAGACGTTGTGGATTTGTGTTTACAGTTTTGAGAATACGAGGCATAGTTTCAAAAAAATGTGTTAAAGCAATCGAGAAAAACTGTAATATTACTGAGCTTTCTATTACTGTACAGAGCGTAATGTTGATACGCGTAACATTACTGTGCGTTTTAATGCTGCTATTAATGTCCTCTTAACTTTACTGAGTGTTCTATTAATGTTCTATTAATGTTACTAAGCATTCTATTAACATTCTATCAGTTACTGAGCATTCTATTAACGTTCTATTAATGTTACTGAGCATTCTATTAACGTTCTATTAACATTACTGAGCATTCTATTAACATTCTATTAACGTTACTGAGCATTCTTGAATGTAACAGCATGACATACCTCTTTCAGTAAAAGCAATTTTTTTGTAGAATTCCATTTTGTGTTCCATATAACCCAATAAAATGTAATTGTGATGAATAGACTAGAATAGAATAGAATGTATTTTTTAATACTGTGACAAAGTTCACAAAACAGTTATTTATATCAGTCAAATGCCAGAATTTCCTGAGAATTAAACATGTAATATTGAAATAGACTTGGTTTTCTGGATGTCCTGTGAGCGCAGATAAAAACACTTGTCATCTGACTGACACCTTGCGCAGTCTGGCATTGTGGCATGACCTCTGACCCCTGCGACCCCAGCGAGCGTGTGTGTGTGTGTGTTGTGTATTTGTGCTCTCAGCACATTCCAGGAGTCCAGTAGCACCAGCCCTACATTTCTAGCAACTATGAGTCAGATGAGCTTGAGGTTTGATGGAGGTGCTGTAGGTTCAGCCTTCAGTTTGTCTCCGCTGACAGCTTTATGTGATCAGGGTGATTCTGGGACGAGTGTCAGGCAGGTAGTGTGTGTGACAGCTTAACTGACTAAATACAGTGATCTGTCTGCCAGCTGCCAAACACACTCTAAATCTACTGTTATCCGTGCGGCGTGTGAGGAAGCTCGACGGTGTCTCAGAACACTCCACATGTCTGTGCGCTTGTCCAGAAGCTCTCCTAAAACACACAGTTTGTGTCGTGTGTTACTATACTCTATTTGAAGTATGCTAAGCGTGTATCAAACAACCCAGCCTATGTAAAGAACATATCCAGACCCTTTTCCATTTAGAATAAAAAGGAAAATAATATTTTGAAAAATTCTCAGGTACTTCTCAAGCACCAAGGTTAATTTCCCTATAAATCACCACTCATTTTGTGTAATTTATGTTTGTTATCAATGTTAAAAATTAGTGCTTAGATAAAACAAATAGGAAAATGTCTTTTTCGGAGGAAGAAGAGACTTCAAATTACTTTTAATTTACCTTTGAATGAGTTTAATGATTCAATAATTTAATGGTATAATGGATTGACTTTAGTCTGATTAGTTTTGTAATGTGTGTGTTTGAATGCTATTTTTGTGACAATTTGTCACTAGGGTTAAAACCCTTTCTTGAGCTATGAATCAACATTAAAATAATAAAATAAACCATAAATGTTATCCTTTTATGATGTGTAATAAAGTCAAGACGGTAATGAAACATTTGTTTACGTTATGGTCATAACAAGAATAAGAGAAAATGTGCTTGATTATCCTGAAAATATTTAGGCACTGCAAAAGGATTTTAAAAATTGCCTCTTTAGGGAAAAAAATTAAATCCATTTATATTTTTTAATTAAACACAATATTTCTCCATATCTGCTCAAAATCGGTCACATATGTGTTTGTGGTAATTTATAAACTGCTGAGAGCATTTAGATTATATATATATATATATATATATACACACATGTGCAATCTTTTTATGAGATGTTGCATTTAACTTCCAAATCAATATTAATATCAAATCATAATGTATATTTCTTTTTTATTTCATATTCCGGTCTCATTTCCTGCATAAAGACAGTATTGTGCTGTGTAAGTGTTTGTTTAGGCTATCCGCTGCTGTTAAGGTAGATCGGCAGACTATATCCTTGGCTGGAATGATTGATTGAACCTTTTGTTTCCATTTACCCTTGAGGGCAGAGAGTCGGTATATCCATTATTTATGTGTGAGTGTGGAGGGCCGCCCGCTTGGCCCTTGTGTTCTTCATGCCTTTATGACATAAACCTCTGCTGAGAGAATGTGTAGACAGAGAGAAAATATAGCAACAGAATCCATCAAACGTAACCTGGTCAGAGGTTGACTCCACACCTCAGCCTGAGAACTATGGGAATTCGCTTTTCCCCATATATTAACACTCTGTAGAGATTGTAATTATTGAAATTAATGATGGTACACGACTGTAACATACAGTATCACAGAACCATTTCTGTGGGTGTGAGGGGGTTGAGATGTGTGTTGAAACACCACTAAGAACTGGCTGTGTGTGATATTAAGTTACACTTTCAAAGTGAAATGTCCAATGTGTGACGGTTAAAGCATTTTATCAGATGAACATAAATCTGGAAACATTATTGTACGTAACATGGAAGTTCAGAAAATAAATAAAATGTGTGGTAATTGGCACTAACAGGATAATGCAAACATAGCCGCTACACTAAAGTCTAACATAAAGGATTCGTTCACTTCAGAATGAAAGTTTCCTCATAGTTTATTCTCCTCACGTCACCCAAGATGCTCATGTCTTTCTTTTGACCCCTCATGACCTCATTGAAGTTCACTATGGAGAAAAATCCTGTAATGTTTTCACTTAAAATAACTTCATTTCTTTTCAACTGAAGAAAGAAAGACATGAACATCTTGGATGACGTGGGGGAGAGTAAATTATCAGGAAACTTTCATTCTGAAGTGAACGAATCCTTTAAAGATATCTGATAGCATTAGGGCCATTCCACCGAATGGGTGACATTTGCTTGTTGTAACTCTTCAAAATTTGACTTTATTTATTTATATATTTTTCTGAACACTGAATCTAATCCTATTTGTGCAAAAATAAGTCTTTATTGATTGATAATCTGCACCTGTAATCATAATTTGTGTGAAAAGGAATAAACTTTTTTGTTGCCACTAGTATTTCAGCGGAAAACTGCAGTGAACTAAATAAATATTTATTTATGAAATGTAGGAGTCTGGGTTGTTTTTTTTGTCACAGCAGTAGAAAGACTTTATTTAAAGTTTGTGCGAGTACAAAACTAAGGCCCTGTCCACACAGAGACGCATTTAGCTGTATACGTACAAATTTTGTATCATATTGGCGTTTCGTCCAAACGGATCCGGCGTTTTGGGACACTGAAACCGCTATTTTTTTTAAACCGGGTCTCAGAGTGGAAAAATCTGAAAACGACACCCTTGTGTTTTCGTGTGTATGGCCAATCCGTAAATTTTGTGAAATGATGATGTCATCACACCACGTGTCAGCATTAGTCACACACCGCTATGTCACACGTAACATCAACAACAATGGCAGACTCCTTGTGTTCATACTGCAGAAGCTATTGTGTCTATTAGCTTTACTAAAGCAATATATTCTGCTTCTATGCTTCTACTGTGAGCAATCTGCGTCTTCAGCTTGCTGTCGTGTTGGGTTCGTATAGAGCGCGCGAGGTTTTGCCCATGCTCCATATCTTCTTCTTCTCTCTGTGGCAGAATTACAGCGCCACATACTGGTCTGGCATGTATACCACATTGTTTTCAGTCGGTTTCAGTGGTTTCGTGTGTACGCATATATTTCTTGAGACGACGCCGTGTTTACGATAAAAAATTTAGAACGAGGAAAAAAAAAAGATCGGATAGGGAAAGCTCTGGCTTCGTGTGGACCTTACAGATTCTTCAAATCTGTTTTGAGCGACATTTGTGTCAAACATATCTCATTTCAAAAGCTGTGCCCTACAGAGGTCTTACATATGTTTCAGCTGCAGATGTCGTCGAGGCCGTCTCGTTTAAGTAACCATTACGTTGCAAAGTTAAAAAAAAAAATTGAGTACTTTATGCCTCATGTGGAATAACGTATGCGGCCAGCAAATGTGACCTCTGGAGGGCGCAGACTTTGAAATGAGATACAGCTAAAGTCAGATTTGCTGGAGTTTGCTCATTTGTTTTCGGCACCTGTCTGACAGGCACATGTGTTAATTGAGAGTGAGTGTGTGTTCCCGTCATCAGATGAACTCGGTCTCTCATGCGCTGAGAGCAGGGATTGATGCGGCGGCACTGCGCATGTGTGCGGAGCGAGGCTGTCTCGGCTCTCTGACAGTTTTGACAGTTCTCCCGCAGAGATGTTGATGCCAGAACGTCAAACTAATATTGCGACATGATTGGCACTCCACAAATACAAACAAGCTCATGTGATGATATTTTCTGTAATTGGTGTGTGCAGAGAAACAAGGATAAGCAATTTGAGTTGTCAACCGTTATAAGGCTGTTTATAATGGACTGAAGCCTCTTCAGAGAGAGAGAGAGAGTGAGAGAGAAAAAGATATGCCAAGCACAATAAAACTGTGAAGTTTATCTGAGACTTTCTGTGGAGGATGACACATTACAAAACAACTCTGTAAACAACCCTGGACAGGGGGTGCTGTGCTGTATTTACAAACAGAAAACCTAAAGTATACTTATTCCCAGTGTATGTGAACATCCGAACATATAAACTTTTGAAGTATGCGCCATTTGATAGTAGCCCCCTTCACACATACTCTTTGTACTGGTAAATTACCGGTAATAATCATTACTTTACTATTAGATCATGTAATGTTATCGATCCACGTGTGTGATGATTTGCATACTGAATGGGGATTGGTTGTTAACTCTTTGTATGAGAGTTAGTTGATATCCAGTAAAGACTGAAGTTAGACGCAAACATGTGTGCTCTTGATTTCTTGGTACGACACTATTTTGAGTGACTTCACAAGAACAATACATGGTGTCAGAAGTTTATTTACTGTGGCATGATGGATTCGTACCGGCTTCCTACGCCGAAAATGGATTGGGACTCCGTAAACTTGCCGGATGCATGGCGGAGATTTCGTCAGCATGTTCAGCTCATGTTCGCCGGGCCGCTGCATGACAAGGCAGAGGAGACCATGTGTAGCTACCTGCTCCTTTGGGTAAAAAAGGGCGAGATGTTTATAATACATGGACATTATCAGCCGATGAATTCAAAAAACTGCAGTCTTATTATGATAAGTTTGAGGAGTATGTCATGCCAAAAGCAAACCCGATTTTTGCGAGGTAAATTCCATGAAAAAACACAAGGAGAGCACGAGACATTTGAGCACTTCGTTACAGACCTTAAACTACTCGTTAAAGACTGTGGATATACAAACAGTGACGAAATGGTACGGGACCGTATTGTTTTTGCAACTAACTCCCCAAAAGTCAGAGAGAAACTGCTAAATCAAAGTGCTGATTTAACACTTGAAAAAGCGATTGATATAGCTTGGTCGCACGAAGTTGCGCAAGACCAGCTCAGGATGATAAACGCACGTGCAACGGCAGCACAGAACCGTGCAGTACACGCGGTGATAAGCAAAAAGCCAACAGCAGACAGACAGAAACACGGAGCAAACGCGAAGGAAACTGATAGAGTTACCGACAAAAATAGGCCATGTGGCAGATGTGCACTGCAACACAGTCAGTGGGACGCGTGCCCTGCAAAAGGCCGTCGGTGCAAAATATGCAATAAACTCAACCACTTCGCAAAGGTATGCAAAGCAAAACAACCTGTCACACATAGAGCTGTACACACAGTGGGAAATACAGACATCTTAGAGGCGGATGAGCTGTTCATTGATGCAATTAATAAAGAGCATGAAAGCACAGAATGCGAGCAGGCTTTTGCAGAACTTGAATTAGGATATCAAGCCAGCAAAGTTAGCTTCAAATTGGATACTGGGGCCCAGGTGAATATTATTCCGGCCGGTAGATTTGAAAATCTCTTCGGCACAACAGAACTGAAGCCCACAATGCGCCGTCTTACAGGCTATGGCGGAGAGACACTGGATGTAAAAGGGACATGTCAGCTTAGCTGTAGATACAAAGACACAGAAGCTGTGCTGGAATTTTACATTGTGAGTATACATGCACCTCCCGTGCTTGGTTTAAGAGCATGCCTGGACCTGGGGTTGATAAAGCTCGTTTTTTCAGTTGATGCAGATACAAACAAGCCCTGTGATATCATGCAAGAATTCCAGGATGTCTTTCACGGGATCGGTGAGTTTCCAGGGTAATGTACTATACACATAGATCCTACAGCTGTCCCTGTCGTGTATCCGCCCAGGAGGATTCCGTTCATGCTGCGCAGTCGACTCAAGGAGGAGCTAGATAGCATGGAAAAATCAGGCGTTATTGTTAAAGTGACGGAACCCACAGATTGGGTTAATGCCCTGGTGGTCGTTGAAAAGCCCCGCACTGGAAAACTCAGGATATGTTTAGACCCCAGAGACTTGAATAAAGCAATCAAAAGGCCACATTACCCACTGCCGACACTCGACGACATAACCCCGAAACTTGCTGGAGCACAATTTTTCAGTGTGCTTGATGGAAAATCTGGGTATTAGGCAATCAAGCTGTCAGAGTCATCGTCAAAATTGAAAAAGGAGTACGCCTCAACCCAGACAAAAGTGTGATATGCGTCTCTGAGGTCAGTTATTTCGGGCACAAGCTAACGCGAGAAGGCATCAAACCTGACCCAGAAAAGATCAGTGCGATAAGAGACATGAGCCCTCCAAAGAATAAGTCAGAACTGGAAACCATGGGTATGGTCAACTATTTGTCCAGATTTGCGCCAAATCTATCTGAGATAAATGCACCCATTAGGCAGCCCTTGAAACAGAGTAGTGAGTTTGTGTGGGACGCTACTCAGATGAAAGCTTTTGAGAAGATGAAAGAGCTGATCACACGAGAGCCTGGCCCTGTCCTGTCTTACTATGACCCTGATAAAGAGCTCCACCTGCTTTGCTCCAGGACCAAAAGCCAGTTGCGTACGCTTCAAAATCCCTCACACCAACAGAAGAAAACTACGCACAGATCGAAAAAGAGTTGTATGCTGTTGTGTTTGGATGCAAACGTGTTCACGCATATGTCTATGGCAGAAAGGTTATTGTCGAGTCTGATCACAAACCTTTAGAACCCATTCTGAGAAAGCCTCTTGCAGCCGCACCTCCACGCCTCCAGAGAATGATTTTGCAACTACAGCGGTACGATATTGAAATTGTGGACCGTCCAGGAAAAGACATTCCAATAGCAGACACGCTGACCAGGAAGTTCATCTCGTATCGACTTAAATCACTGGATGAGGATATGGATGCACAAATTCACACAGTTGTAGATAGTCTACCTGTAAGCAACAAGAAGCTAACGAGCATCTGAAAAGCAACGGAGCAAGATCCACAGCTTTCTTCCCTTCGAACTGTCATAAAAATCTGGATAGCCTGATGTGAGGAAGAAGTGCCCCTACAGCATTGCTGAGTACTGGAATCACAGAGATGAGATTTCAGAGATCGATGGGCTTCTGTTTAAGGGTGAGAAAAATCATCATTCCACATGCGCTTAGGGCAGAAATGTTTGAGCGCATACACACTGGACACATGGGAATTGAGAGGAGTAAGCAAATGGCCAGAGATATTTTATTTTGGCCAGGCATGATCAAACAAATTGAAGAAATGGTGGAAAGATGCACCACATGCTTAGAGCTTCGCAAATCGAATCCAAAAGAGCCCATGATCTACGTGTGGTGATTTGCATACTGAATGGGGATTGGTTGTTAACTCTTTGTATGAGAGTCAGTTGATATTCAGTAAAGACTGAAGTTAGACGCAAACGTGTATGCTCTTGATTTCTTGGTACGACACTATTTTGAGTGACTTCACAAGAACAATACAGATCATGTGTGAAATCAGTTCTGGCAATTTACCTGTAAGGGAAGTTGTAACATTACCAGTAATTTACCGGTAATGTGCTCTGTGTGAACACAGAATGAAGATTACCGTACAAAGTCAGAATGTGCTGACGTATAAAGTCTGCTTTGGGCCAATTAAAATTACTCTGTGCTGTTTACAGTAAGCTTTTTAGTTTTTTTTTTTTTCTATTTAGAAATGCACTAGATGATCATCTTTTACTGTTGTGCCACATCTCGTAGCTTTTTCAACATGTCGCTCTCAAGACCCAGCCTTCTTTTCCATTCATAAGCACTGAAGCTCTGCAGTTGGATACGTGTGTCTCGTGTTTTTTAAGAGCAAAAGTGCTTTCTATTTGACCATCCCTTATGCCTATTACTCAGACTTTAAAAAATGTTGTCAAATTGAACAGATAGTGAAACCAAAGCACTTCGAAAGACAACGGTGCAGCTTTTAAAGATAATTTCTGACTACTGACATCACAGAATTTACTGGTATTTTGGTGCTCGATTTTTGAATGGTCTCTTACTGGTAAAAAGCCAGAACGTCATTGCTTGTTTGAACAGCATATTTGTGTATTTACTGATAAAGTCATTCTGGTAATTTAACAGTAATTTACCGGGATAGCTGTGTGAAAAGGGCTAGTGTTTAAAAAGTTTAATCTTTGTCCAAATGTCTGGTTTAAATGATTACAAAAATGTTATGTAACCAGAGTTATGTGTATCTCAAAAACCCACTCACAAAAGCACTTGTAATTGCAGGCGTATATTGTTGTTGCGATCTTCAGTAGTTTGTTGTTTTACGCCTTTTCCATTCCACCTGTATAACAACAGGCCAAGACAGCATTGCCAGCTTGTGGACCAACTAATTAGAGTAAAATATCTCAAGGCGAGAGCTGAGCTTGCAAAATATGTGCTGTTTGTAAATTAGGCTATACACCATAACGTATGCGTAAAAACTGATGCACACCAAGAGGGATTCAATAAAGATTTACCATTGGTCTTCAAAATTTCACAAAAGAAAATATGAGTCACTCCAAAAAGAATCAAGGATTTTTGCGTGAGGGTGAAAAAGGTTCCCCATGCAGATTTCAAGTTGGTCACTTAATTTCACCACACTGACCAACAGAAAGCTGCTTGGTTTGAAAGTGACTTCACTGTGAGCTGTGCTTTATACATCGTGATGCTATTTTTGGCCATGAAATTCCTCTAAAATATTGCTAATATGACCGCACCTTAAGAATTAATTGCGGCCTCTAAGGGTGTGTTCATTAAACTGAACCCTGGTGTGATTGCTCTGTGTGATGGAGGGATTCCTGACACTGTTTTGACTCCTTTACATATTTTATAAGCTTTTCATGAGTTCTCAGCTGGTAAAAATACCATCATATGTAGGCTACGCTCAAACAATGAGTGCATTTAGCCCAGAAAAAACAGACCCTGAAAATCGCTACAGTGTTTCAGTGCCTGATTGACTACATTATTTAAATAAGCACAAACGGCTCACAAAATAAGTACATGCAATCATTTTGCAGCCGAGTGCAAAGTTGCAAAGGATGTAGCAGACTTCTTTTACATGCAAATGAAGTTGCTTGTTCAGAGGTTTATCTGAATATTTTGTTCATTGTCACCATTGTTGAGGTTCATATGCTTATTCTTGATGTCTGTGTGTGTCAACATGATACCATAGAGTTATTTAAAATCTGATTGTCACAACAATATGTAGTAGGAGGGGAATTCCAATCCCCTGGTTATGTCACGACCCTTATATGGAATGGGTTGGACGAGGTAAATGGGCGCGGTGTATTTAAGTGCGTAGACGGGAAACCTTAGAACGTAGGCTGCGTCATTCCCACCCCTCATCCGGTTCTCAGCATCACCATAGTCGAGGTAGGTGACGGAAGTTGTGCACGGCTAGTGTAGTTTTTTTAAATGTTTAGAGTTTCTGTTTTCTTTCTGAAGTGACTGCTTGTAGCTGTTTCGACGGCGTGCCCTCGGAGTTGCGTCAAGCACTACCTGAAAGCTTAAGGTATGTCGGCTACACTCTCGCACTGTACTCCCTCTTTTAATGCACCTTAGACATTGCACATACACAAAAAAAAAAAAAAAAAAAAAATTAGGAAAAGATAGGGACCGATGAGATGTGGGGGAAGGTTATCTTATATTATCTTATCATCTTATTATAGCATCTTTTATTTTATACAGCATTGACAATGGCAATTGTTACATAGGAGGAAGGATGGAAATAAAAATCGACCAACACAATATTGGCAGTATGGTGGTAGTGGGGAGTGGGGTGGTGATGGTAATGACAATGGTAATAAATAATAAATGGTTACTTTGTTTACGCACACACACACACATACACATACCCACACTCACACCCGCTCACATGCACACTTTGATCAAACACTTAAATCACTTTTATGTCACTTCTGGAATTATGGATTTACAAGATTGCTCACTAATGCACTATATTGGTTTTGTTTGTATGTCTGACTGTTAAATAAAAAAAAAAAAAAAAAAAAAAAAGTAGCTTTAAAAAAAAAAAAAAAAAAAAAAAAAAGGTATGTCGGCTATCGCAATATGTTGTGGAGTGCTTTCTACGATGTTAGTCGAGTTTAATGGGGGTCATTGTGTTTTATCAGAACGTCCGCGAATGCATCCTGACAACGTGATGTCGTGTAATTCTTGTGTGGTATGTATGATTTAGGGAAGGTTTTGTATTTTTTTGGAATAGATCATTGCCTGATGGTTTTGTTTTATTTTGCAGTCTCTGTGCACCATGTGGTAGTCAACTCAGGTCGTGCTGCTGTTTTTCGTGATTTGTGTATTCGTGTTTGGTGTGATTTAACTTTATTATCCTTCTTTTGGGTTTTGGTTTTTTTTATTTTGTTTAGTCGTTTCAACATCGAGGTTGACTAGTGTGATTGTGCTGTTGGCCGTGCGGTGTAAATATACCACTGTGTATATTTTCCGTCCGACTAGTGACTATCGACTGCACTTGTATTTAGTAGACCGCAACACTGACGAGATAGGTGAATTATTTGTACACCAATTAATTTTGTCAACCATTTACATTTTTGTTTATATGGATGTTGTGGTGACTTTGTAACCATACTGCTCCCACTAATTTTCTTTATTTCTTTTTGGTTCCAGTCAAGGCTGAGTGCGCCGAGGGGGAGGCTAGACACTGAGGTGTACACATTTGTCGTGAGTGTGGAGCACCAGGGTGGAACACGTCTTCCCATTTTTTTGTTTGCTGTGCACACTTAAGTGGTTGAGGGCACCTTTGATTCGTTTTTGCTAGGCTGCCACCCCCAAGGTAGCGTACGCCTTGTAATGGTTATTTTTGTTATTTTGTAATTATTTTCTTTATCTTGTTTTTGTGGGAACTACATGTTTCTTTATTTGTGGATTTGATGTGATTCTGTGCTGGAATCCAGCGTGGCAGGAGAAGGACGGTCTTCTTGATGTGATGCCAATTTTACTGTTTAAATAAACGTGCCCTTATTTATATTGTGCTTCCCTGAGGCCAGTTGAATGAATTTCTTAACCAAATAAAAACACTAGCTTATTTATTGTACGAAGCGACTCTGTCTTTTTACTGCACCACCGAACCTGAGTGTCTCTCTCTTTACTTCCTTGGGTGAAACTCCCGAGGTGGCGTAGTCAGTAGTATTAGAATTAAGAAATGAACGTATTGGCCAGGTTACAAACTGGCGCAGTCGGCAGGGTGGTTGCATTATAAAAGCAGAGTCGTGGATTAAGTTTTGTTTTTTGGGTTGTTTTTTTTTTTGTTTAGTGTATTGAAAAACAGCAGCCGACTCTGACTCTGAGGTGACGCCCAAGCCCTGGACCAATTGAGGTCCCGTCTGGACAAACGCCTCCCCTGGGTTTTCTCCTTGTGTTTTTTTCTTGTCTCTGTTCTGTTTTAGTAATGGAGGAAGAACTGACGCAACTTCGAGATATTGTGCTACAACTGAGAGCTGAAAATGAACGTCTACGCCAGGAGCCAGCAGCAACGGTGTCAGAGTCGATTCCGGCCCTCTGCGACAATACGGCAGTAAGACCATCTACAAGCATGGCTGCGGAAGGTATTAGAACTGCTACTGAGAGACTTGTTCTTATCCCACGGGATAGAAAATGCCCTATGTTTCGAGGTAACTCTGGTATGAATATTGACGAGTGGGTTGAGGAGGCACGTGCATGTATGCGAGCTCGTCATTTGGCTCCTGTCGATCAGGCTTTCTTTTTGGTTGATCACTTGGAAGGTGAGGCCAGGGATGAAATTAAATATCGTTCAGATGCAGAGCGGGGAGACCCAGAAATTATTATTAAGATTTTGCAAGAATTGTATGGCTGTTGTCAATCATATGTTGCATTACAGGAGGCTTTCTTTTCCAGAAAACAGCAAGAGGGGGAGAGTCTTCATGAGTTTTCTTTGGCTCTAATGCGCCTTTTAGATATGGTAAAACGTTTTGCACCAGCGGGTACATTGAATTTCGAAGTGCTATTGCGTGACCAATTTATTGAGCATGTTTCTGATTGTTCTCTCCGCAGAGAGTTAAAACAACTAGTGCGTAGTAAGCCCACAAGTACCCTGTTGGATGTCAGAGGAGAGGCCATTAGGTGGGAGCGGGAGGGCATGCCCGGGGGGGCTCGAGGTCGTAGTCACTCTGTTCCATCGGTCTATGGCCTTCAGTATGGGGTTCAGGGGAGTTCCTCTATCATGTCGGGAAATGGCTCATTAGGCTCAGAACTGGTGGATCTTAAAGTAATTCTGAAGCAACAGCAAGATCAGCTTAATCAGTTAACCCAAAGTATTGCTTTGCTTCAGAATAATCAGAGGTATGTGAGACCGCCCCGTGATGGCCCTGTAATTTGTAGGAGATGTCAGCGCCCGGGACACTTTGCAAGGGAGTGTGATGGTGCAAGGGTTCCCTTTCGTCCCAGGTCTCACTCTGTAGTGTTATCCTCTCCATCTAGTACTAGACCTCTACCCTCCCAACAGGCGTCGGAAAACTAATGCCCCCCGAACCGTTGGGCCGCAGCTCGGGTGGGGCCCTTACAGGCTCTTGTGTTGTAAATAGTGCAAGTAGTGCAATAAATTTAATGTCCTCCTGCCCCCATATAGATATTCTTATGGGTGGACTGAAGGTGTCCTGTTTATTGGACACCGGTTCCATGGTGTCTACTGTCACCGAGAGTTTCTTTTTGCAACACTTCAAGACAGGGAGTTTACAGGCTTGCCGGTGGCTTCAGCTTAAGGCTGCTAATGGTTTGGCCATTCCTTATTTGGGTTATCTAGAATTAGATGTTTTCTTGTGTGGTAGGGTCATACCAGATTGCGGCATACTTGTAGTAAAAGATCCTCCCGGGGGTGTTAGTGTTCCGGGGGTCCTTGGGATGAACATAATTGGCAAATGCTACGAACTTTTGTTCTTTCAACATGGACCTGCTTTGTTTGAGCTACCAACCGTGTCTCAGGCACCTGGTCAGGTGTTCCAAGCTTTACAGCGGTGTCATCAGGCAGGTGTTGAACCCCTCCCTGATGTGAAGAGTGTTGTTAAACTAAGTCAGGGTAGGGTTCAGCGTATTCCAGGGGGCGTGACTAAGTTTGTCAGGGCGACCTGTGCGGATTACTTGTCTGGTAGCACTGCTTTATTTGAGCCTCTCGACGCTGGCCTGCCAGGTGGCCTGTTGGCATCTCCCTCTTTAGTACGGGTGTTTGGGGGTACAGTTTATGTTCCTATGGTAAACGTTGGTACTACTGATGTTCTTCTCTACGCTCGCACCCAATTAGGTTATTTGCGCAGGGTGGACGTGGTCAGTTTGCCTGAGGGCGTAGCTGAGTTGAGGGCTATTGAAGTTGCGGGTTCATCTCCCAGCTCAATTTGTAGTCAAATAGACGCCCTTGATTTATCCAATCTTAGTAGAGAGGAGGCCCAACAGGTAAGGGCATTGTTGGTTGAGTACCAAGCAGTGTTTTCGGCTCATGAGGGAGATTTGGGCTGTACTAGTCTAATATCCCATGAAATCCCCCTGTTAGACGACGTTCCGGTTCGGCAACGCTATAGGCGGTTACCACCATCTGAGTATGAGGTTGTTAAAGCCCATATCAATCAACTGCTGGAGACGCAGGTTATTAGGGAGAGCTGCAGTCCCTATGCGTCCCCCATTGTGTTGGTGCGGAAAAAGGATGGTAGCCTTCGTCTCTGCGTGGACTACCGTCAATTAAACCAAAAGACTCGTAAAGATGCTTTTCCGTTACCACGCATTGAAGAGTCATTGGATGCCCTTTCTGGGGCCCATTGGTTCTCTACTCTCGACTTAGTCAGCGGTTACAATCAAGTTCCTGTGGCAGAGAAGGATAAAGCCAAAACAGCCTTCTGTACTCCTTTTGGATTATTTGAGTTCAACCGTATGCCTTTCGGCCTCTGCAACGCCCCAAGTACTTTCCAGCGCCTCATGCAACGCTTGTTTGGAGAGCAGCATTGTCAATCTCTCTTACTTTACCTTGATGATGTCGTGGTTTTCTCTTCTTCCATTCCACAGCATCTGGAACGATTGGAGGGGGTGTTAAGCCGACTGAGACAGGAAGGACTCAAAGCCAAGCTGGAGAAGTGCACCTTTCTAAAGCAGGAGGTTGGCTATTTGGGACATGTGATCTCCAGCGCTGGCGTCTCTACGGACCCGGGGAAAATCGAGGCGGTGGCCCGGTGGCGACGCCCAAGCCAGGTGTCGGAGCTGCGTTCGTTCCTTGGCTTCACCAGCTATTACCGGCGCTTCGTGGAGGGCTTTGCGAAGATAGCTGCACCCCTTCATAAGTTAGTGGCAGAGTTGGCTGGTACGAGGGCTCGGAAAAAGACCGGACAAGATCTGGCTGGGGCCTGGACAGAGGCCTGTGAGCAGAGCTTCGAGGGATTGAAAGCTAAACTTACCTCCAGCCCAGTATTGGCTTATGCCAATTTCACACTACCCTTTATCCTGGAAATAGACGCTAGTCATAGTGGCTTGGGAGCCGTTTTGTCGCAAGAACAGGACGGCAAAGTCCGGCCAATAGCCTACGCAAGCCGTGGTCTTCGTCCCCCTGAACGTAACATGCTTAATTACAGTTCAATGAAATTAGAGTTTCTGGCCCTGAAATGGGCAGTTACCGAGAAGTTCCGCGAGTATCTCTTAGGGCAAAAGTGTATCATCTACACCGATAATAATCCCTTGAGTCATCTTGCCTCGGCTAAGTTGGGGGCCACGGAGCAGCGATGGGTGGCCCAATTGGCATGTTTCGACTATGAAATTCGATACCGGTCTGGCAGAGTAAACGGGAACGCGGATGCGTTATCTCGACAGTATCCACCAGAGAATATCACCACCTCTGTTTCGGAACTACTCCAACAGACCGGAGTGATGCCATCCTCTCAGGTAACTCAAACGGCCATCTTTGCTTTACCCCATCACTCTGCCTCTGATATACGTTCTCTCCAGTGGTCAGACCCGGTTATTCAAGCGATTTGGACCCTTCGGAAACAGAAGATGTACCCTGGTTTAACAATGCGTCAAGCACTATCTTCCCAGGCGTTGGCATTATTACGGCACTGGGATCGTCTGGTGGAGATGGATGGGGTATTACACCGTCGCACTCTTCGACCTAATGGGGGTGAGGAGGTGTTTCAAGTAGTTCTACCAGCAGTGTTGAAGCAAGATGTACTTACCCAGTTACACCATGATCATGGGCATCAGGGGGTGGAACGGACAATAAAGTTGGTCCGTCAACGCTGCTTTTGGCCGGGAATGGCAGCGGAAGTAAAGCGCTGGTGCCGAGAGTGCGAGAGGTGCCAAGTGGCGAAGCATACAAATCCCTCAGCCCCTAGCTTCATGGGACATCTGTTGGCTTCACGGCCCAATGAGATCTTGGCCATGGACTTTACCGTATTGGAGCCCTCAAATAACGGCCTAGAAAATGTGCTTGTCATGACAGACATTTTTAGTAAGTTCACAGTGGCCATACCTACCCGGGACCAGAGGGCCTCTACGGTGGCCCAGGTTCTTGTGACAGAGTGGTTTTGCAAGTTCGGAGTGCCTAGCCGTCTCCACTCCGACCAGGGTCGTAGTTTTGAGGGCAACCTAATTCAACAGCTTTGTCATCTGTATGGAGTTACACGGTCACGGACCACACCGTACCACCCTGCGGGCAACGGTCAATGTGAGCGTTTCAATAGGACAATGCATAACCTGCTGCGCACCCTACCTGCCTCAAGAAAAAGAGACTGGGCCTCCTGCCTCCCGCAGGTAGTCTTCTGTTACAATACTACCCCGCATCAGTCAACTGGAGAGTCTCCACACTTCTTGATGTTTGGTCAAGACCCCCAACTACCGGTAGACTTCTTGTTGGGCAGAGTACGGGAGTCCGGGACTGGTACGGTACATGACTGGATTCAGGAACATGAGACTCAACTGCAGGTCGCATTTGAGGGGGCTAGAGATAGACTGGCAAGTGCTGCCACACGCCGCAAGGACTACCACGACAAGCGGGTGAAGGAACTGCCTCTATCTGAGGGTCAGCGCGTTTACCTGCGTAATGTTGGGGTAAGGGGCCGGAACAAAATTCAAGATCTGTGGAGCTCTGTGGATTATCAGGTGCTGAAGGTACCCAAAGATAAAGGAGTGGTGTACACAATCGCACCCGTGAACGATCTTGAGAAGGTACGACATGTACATCGGACAATGTTGAAAGCACAACTACAGCCAGAGCCCCAGAACACTTCTCAGGATCAACCACCCGTAACACAGGAGCCATCCCAGGAGGATGTTAATGAGGAGGATTTGTGGCTGGTATTGCCTGCAAGTTCGGATGATCCCAGTTCAAGTGCTGTTCCTGGGAGAGACTCTCGTAATCTGTTGACAGTAACAGAGGTCGAAAGGTTGCCGCTGGTGACACCAGATGCCCAGGAGGCAGGGCCGTTGACCCCCCCTACTGCCCTAATTGACCATCTACATCCAACTTTGCCTGAGGAGACCCGACCATCCTTACGACGGACGGCTCGCTTGACGGCTGGACAACATTCTAATTTGTACCATCTTCCTCAGACTGTACAGGGGGGCGCTGGTGGGACTGTTTGCTCTTTGAGGGTTGCGTCTCAGGTAGTTCCGGCTTTATTTAGGCCTTGGCGCTCGCCAGAGTAAAACGTTAGTTTAGCCATTAATTCCATCTCTACTTTTCCTGTTCGAATTGACTTATCGTCGGGGCGCCGATAAAAGAAGGGGGGGGTGGAATGTAGTAGGAGGGGAATTCCAATCCCCTGGTTATGTCACGACCCTTATATGGAATGGGTTGGACGAGGTAAATGGGCGCGGTGTATTTAAGTGCGTAGACGGGAAACCTTAGAACGTAGGCTGCGTCATTCCCGCCCCTCATCCGGTTCTCAGCATCACCATAGTCGAGGTAGGTGACGGAAGTTGTGCACGGCTAGTGTAGTTTTTTTAAATGTTTAGAGTTTCTGTTTTCTTTCTGAAGTGACTGCTTGTAGCTGTTTCGACGGCGTGCCCTCGGAGTTGCGTCAAGCACTACCTGAAAGCTTAAGGTATGTCGGCTATCGCAATATGTTGTGGAGTGCTTTCTACGATGTTAGTCGAGTTTAATGGGGGTCATTGTGTTTTATCAGAACGTCCGCGAATGCATCCTGACAACGTGATGTCGTGTAATTCTTGTGTGGTATGTATGATTTAGGGAAGGTTTTGTATTTTTTTGGAATAGATCATTGCCTGATGGTTTTGTTTTATTTTGCAGTCTCTGTGCACCATGTGGTAGTCAACTCAGGTCGTGCTGCTGTTTTTCGTGATTTGTGTATTCGTGTTTGGTGTGATTTAACTTTATTATCCTTCTTTTGGGTTTTGGTTTTTTTTATTTTGTTTAGTCGTTTCAACATCGAGGTTGACTAGTGTGATTGTGCTGTTGGCCGTGCGGTGTAAATATACCACTGTGTATATTTTCCGTCTGACTAGTGACTATCGACTGCACTTGTATTTAGTAGACCGCAACACTGACGAGATAGGTGAATTATTTGTACACCAATTAATTTTGTCAACCATTTACATTTTTGTTTATATGGATGTTGTGGTGACTTTGTAACCATACTGCTCCCACTAATTTTCTTTATTTCTTTTTGGTTCCAGTCAAGGCTGAGTGCGCCGAGGGGGAGGCTAGACACTGAGGTGTACACATTTGTCGTGAGTGTGGAGCACCAGGGTGGAACACGTCTTCCCATTTTTTTTGTTTGCTGTGCACACTTAAGTGGTTGAGGGCACCTTTGATTCGTTTTTGCTAGGCTGCCACCCCCAAGGTAGCGTACGCCTTGTAATGGTTATTTTTGTTATTTTGTAATTCTTTTCGGTAACACTTTATTTGAAGGGGTGTGCATAAGACTGACATGACACTGTCATAAACATGACATAACACCTGTCATGAACATGAAGGAGTCTTTATGAATGTTTATGACTGTTGTCATTAAGTGTCATTCGGTAAATTATGACACTTTTAATGCAAAGTTGACATTGTTTAAAATGTCTTTGTTATGACAACTTGACATTAACAAAGACAAAAAATGTCTTTGTTATGACAACTTGACATTACCCAAGACAAAAATGTCTTGATTATGACAACTTGACATTAACAAAGACGGAAATGTCTTTGTTATGACAACTTAATATTAACCAAGAAATCATAACCTGTCAACCTGTCACAAATATGTCATAACAGGTCTAATTATCAAACTTCAAGCATTTTGCAGTGTAATAACCCTTAATGACATCTTTATAACTAGTACAATGTGTTCCACTTTACTTGAGGACAAGTAAAATATTCATGACATAGTTATAATGGTGTCATGACGGCCAAAGTTGTCACAGGTTGACAGGTTATGATTTCTCGGTTAATGTCAAGTTGTCATAACAAAGACATTTCCGTCTTTGTTAATTTCAAGTTGTCATAATCAAGACATTTTTGTCTTGGGTAATGTCAAGTTGTCATAACAAAGACATTTTAAACAATGTCAACTTTGCATTGAAAGTGTCATAATTTACCGAATGACACTTAATGACAACAGTCATAAACATTCATAAAGACTCCTTCATGTTTATGACAGGTGTTATGTCATGTTTATGACAGTGTCATGTCAGTCTTATGCACACCCCTTCAAATAAAGTGTTACCTTATTTTCTTTATCTTGTTTTTGTGGGAACTACATGTTTCTTTATTTGTGGATTTGATGTGATTCTGTGCTGGAATCCAGCGTGGCAGGAGAAGGACGGTCTTCTTGATGTGATGCCAATTTTACTGTTTAAATAAACGTGCCCTTATTTATATTGTGCTTCCCTGAGGCCAGTTGAATGAATTTCTTAACCAAATAAAAACACTAGCTTATTTATTGTACGAAGCGACTCTGTCTTTTTACTGCACCACCGAACCTGAGTGTCTCTCTCTTTACTTCCTTGGGTGAAACTCCCGAGGTGGCGTAGTCAGTAGTATTAGAATTAAGAAATGAACGTATTGGCCAGGTTACAAATAGATCTTATACATTAGAATCACAGTTCCCTTTCACTCCCAACAGTTGGGTCAGGTGACTGATGAATTGGGATCTTGCATAAGAGACCAATCCACTTCTAGTGTAAAACGAGCTAATGCACATTGGCATGCGGGTCTCCACCCCGCAGCGTAGGTATAAATACAGAAGTGGATGCATCGCATATTTGCCTTTCGCTCCAGAGCTGAGCGGTTCTACTGCTGTCTGCTCCGCAATCGTCTTCGAATGTGTGATTTGAGCCTACTGCTCTGTGGGAAGAAGCTGCTTTCAGTTGGTGTTGGCTTGATGGCGCTTTAGCGGTGGTCATCTCTAAGAGCTGTCAGAAACACAAAAGCTGTTTTCACAGCTCTCTCTGAGTGTGTGTGCACACAGCAGACTGCTGTGGTTCTGGGCCTTCAAAGAAAGAGAAAGACAGTACACAGCGGGTTGCACTATTTCTGCTTGTGTTGCTGCGACTGCATGGAGTATGAGTGCATGAGTCTGACCCAGAGTTGGCCACTATGCTTTCACGGGTCGCCGCGAGCATTAGGCTCAAGTGGAACGCTCCACTGTGTCCCAATCCCTCAAGGCTGGTTGATTGGTTTCTTGGGGTCTGCTGGTTCTCAACGCCCCACCCCAGTGTTTTTCTTTCCGGAAGGACATGAAGAGGTTACCAGATCATGGACTGCACCTTTAACTGCCCGAAACTGGTCTGGTTCTCGCTCTAAGAGCGACGAAAGTCACTGCGCACTCCTTGGGTCGGGCGATGTCTACTCTGGTAGTCCAGGAACGCCATCTCTTGCACAACCAGGCCTAATATGCGGGAGCCTGACAAAAATCATTTCTTAAACTCCCCTATCTCCCAGGCCGGCCTCTTCGCCCTGCAGTTCTTGGCCGTACAGAAGCAGACAGAGATGATAAAATACACCCTGCTCCGGTGACCAGCTCCTGCCTCCATCTTGCTGCTGGCTGCAGCTCCTCTGTCTGCTCGTCGCCAAGGGCGCCCACCTCCGCCACTGCTCAGCCTCGGCAGGAGCCTCCAGCATGGCAACAGCAGGGGCCTGCCGCAGGAGATGGAGGGAACTGCAGGGACATGGTGCTCTGTCACCTCAGTCTGTTGGGTCTTCGGGTCAACTGGGACAAAGGCAAACTCTCCCCTGTGCAGACGATCTCTTATTTCGGTATTGAGCTGGACTCGATCTCATGTGTGTGTGGCAAGTATTCGCAGAGTTACAGATCATTTTCTGTCGCATTTCAGAATTAACTTCATTGAGAATTAACATTGAGATAGACAACAGAACGCTCATCATGTTTAATTTCTTAATCGATAGCCGACCCCAGGGGGTTAAAACATAATTAGTAGATTCACTCAGTAATTACTAAAGAACAAATCAAAAGTAAATAAGAAAAATAATGAAGAATCAAAACAGTGAATGTAACACACAAACATCCATGTCTTTTCACGTATCGTTTCTGCAGATGAAGTTGAGTTTGTGAGTCCCCAGAAGGCTGATCCAGCGCTGATCTCCTCGAGACTGAAATGCTCCTTTTCTTTTCGCGAGACTGCAGTTTTCCGGTGTCCTTCCGTTCCCTGGAGGCCAGTTCTGGTAGCACACGATCTCTCCGCTCAACCAGAGCCACATGTTCATGCTGCAGTAGTTGTGTAAACCCAACCACACCGCCTCAGTAGACGCCCGTTTAACCACATTCCTCACACAACGCTGCATCTGCTCTGAATGAACCGAGACCAGATGCCTATGATTCTGTCTGCAGTATCTCAGAGCTTCAGACCACCTCAGATTCTCGATGATCAGAATCAGTTTATCTGGACACAAAACAAACCACAAGCAAAAACTAGAGAGAGACTGATCAAAAACAACATGTAGAACAACACCTGTGGAGGAATCCGTCATGGCAGAGTGTAGAGTGAACTTTAAGATATCTGGGGTTGATGGATGGGTTGTGTGTGTTTTGTGAGGATCTGCTTACCTTCATGACACACAAAAGGAAACGGGTCGCTGCAAGGGAGGTCACCCCATTGTCCCTGAGATGTCTGACTGGTCAGTGTACAGTTTTCACCAACTCCAGCATTATTAGGTTCACCAGGAGCCCAGTCTCTGAATGAAGAGTCACTCTGATCTGACCACTGCCATGAGTCTCTGACCAGACCCATCCAGACATCACCAGATATGTGACTATCATTTGTACACTACTGAACCTGTTTATTCTCATTCTGGTTCCTCATACTGACCAGATCAATGTGATTCTTTCTGCAGTGTCTCTGAGCGTCTCTCCAGTTCTTCTTCTGATTGACAAAGACGAGTCATGTGTTCACTTTAAAGAACTTTGTCTCTTTTTATAAATTAATGTTTGTTGTCATTGTAGGGAGCTGTACTTACTGTTGATAGATGAATTGCAGATGAAAGTCAGGCTGTTACTACATGTCCAGTCATACCATTCTCCATTTCTCATAAAAGCACTCGTCTCTGCTATCAGGTTGTCCCGGTCCCCAGTTCAGAGCGCAGGTTCACCTAAAGACCACTGCCATTTATCACGACCCGTCTTCTGCAGCCCAATCCAGACATAACGAATACCTTCATCTTTCATACTCTTATTCAGCTTTTTCATGTCGTTCATGTTGTCAACGGTGGACAGATCTGTATTTCTCTCTGCAGTATATCTGAGCTTCAGTCCAGCTCTTCCTCTCGTTTATAGAGTGACACTGACACTGATTCAGATACAGAGCAGAGAGCTGTGAAAGAGAAGGTATGCTTTAATGCTTTTCATAACAGGGTCAAACCTGATGAAGCTATAAACCATAAATAAAATAACAAACACACACACTCACCAATGAGAAGAAGAATGAAATATAGAGTTTGGTCCATTTCTGTGGAAAAAAACACATTGAAAAACCTTCTCATATTCATCTTTTATTAAAAAATAAACATGTAAGCATAACTCGATTCAAAATCATTCAGACAATATTAACATCTCAACGTCTAATTGTTTAAAGAATGAGCGTGTAAGTTGTTCTCACTTTAGAGGTTGTGTGTTTTCTGTCTGCAGCTTTAAACTATCTGTTTTCATGGATCATTCAGCACACCACATCATTTGTTTATAACTCTAAAAAAAATCATTTGTGTGTTTCCACATGTTTCCGTTGGTCATCGTTGCTGTAATTCTTTGGAAACATGTTAGTTTGAATGTGAGTGGAGGGTCTGTACGTATATTGTATTTCCATTGTGCCTTCACAGGAAAAATCCTTAGTATTTGCATTTTCGGTTACACTTTATTATGATGTTCCCTTTTGAACATTATGTTGACTATAAGTAACTGCAACTCACATGTCAAATAACTCTAATTAGAGTATTAGTAGACTATCTATTCAGTATCTGCAAACTCTTTATTGTGATGGTCCTCCAACAGACAATCTACTTACTATAAGTAACTAAATGTCAAATTAGTGTTGGTGTTGGTTATTGCTGCTGTTGGTGTTGGTTATTGATTCTGCTGTTGATGTTGGTTATTGATGCTACTTCTGCTCCTGTAGTGTTGGTTATTGATGCTGCTGTTGGTTATTGATGCTGCTGTTGGTGTTGGTTATTGCTGCTGCTGATGGTGTTGGTTATTGATGCTGCTGTTGGTGTTGGTTATTGCTGCTGCTGGTGTTGGTTATTGCTGCTGCTGATGGTGTTGGTTATTGATGCTGCTGTTGGTGTTGGTTATTGCTGCTGCTGTTAGTGTGGGTTATTGATGCTGCTGTTGGTGTTGGTTATTGATGCTGCTGCTGTTAAGTGTGGGTTATTGATGCTGCTGTTGGTGTTGGTTATTGATGATGCTGATGCTGTTGGTTGTTGCTGCTGCTGCTGCTGTTGTTGTTGGTTATTGATGCTGCTGCTGCTGATGTTGGTTATTGATGCTGGTGTTGGTTATTGCTGCTGCTGCTGCTGCTGCTGCTGCTGATGTTGGTGTTGGTTATTGATGCTGCTGTTGGTGTTGGAAATTGCTGCTGTTGGTGTTGGTTATTGTTGCTGCTGATGGTGTTGGTTATTGATGCTGCTGTTAGTGTTGGTTATTGCTGCTGCTGCTGTTAGTGTGGGTTATTGATGATGCTGCTGCTGATGGTGTTGGTTATTTATGCTGCTGTTGGTGTTGGTTATTGCTGCTGCTGCTGCTGGTGTTGGTTATTGATGCTGCTGTTGGTGTGGTTATTGTTGCTGCTGTTGGTGTTGGTTATTGATGCTGCTGTTGGTTATTGCTGCTGCTGCTGCTGCTGTTGGTGTTGGTTATTGATGCTGCTGCTGTTGGTGTTGGTTATTGATGCTGCTGTTGGTGTTGGTTATTGATGATGCTGCTGCTGCTGTTGGTGTTGGTTATTGATCCTGCTGTTGGTTATTCCTGCTGCTGCTGCTGGTGTTGGTTATTGCTGCTGTTGGTGTCGGTTATTGCTGCTGCTGATGGTGTTGGTTATTGATGCTGCTGTTGGTGTTGGTTATTGATGATGCTGCTGCTGTTGGTGTTGGTTATTGATGCTGCTGTTGGTGTGGTTATTGTTGCTGCTTTTGGTGTTGGTTATTGCTGCTGCTGCTGTTGGTGTTGGTTATTGCTGCTGCTGCTGTTGGTGTTGGTTATTGCTGCTGCTGTTGGTGTTGGTCATTGATGCTGCTGCTGCTGCTGTTGGTGTCGGTTATTGCTGCTGCTGATGGTGTTGGTTATTGATGCTGCTGTTGGTGTTGGTTATTGATGATGCTGCTGCTGTTGGTGTTGGTTATTGATGCTGCTGTTGGTGTGGTTATTGTTGCTGCTGTTGGTGTTGGTTATTGCTGCTGCTGCTGTTGGTGTTGGTTATTGCTGCTGCTGCTGCTGCTGCTGCTGTTGGTGTTGGTTATTGATGCTGCTGTTGGTGTTGGCGTTGGTCATTGATGCTGATGCTGCTGTTGGTGTTGGTTATTGATCCTGCTGTTGGTGTTGGTTATATCTGTTGCTGTTGGTAATTGATGCTGATGCTGCTGTTGCTGTCAGCCTGCACAATCTAGAGTTTCATGAGAGAACTTTGTGTTTGCAAAGCTCATTTGCTTTCATCATATGCTGTAACTTTTTTATTTTTGTTGCATTATTGGAAGGATAGTGCGCAGCACATATTTAAATATTCAAAAAGTTCACAAACAGTATACTGTTGCACAGGTATTTCGAACTTCTGTTTTCCCCTGAGTGAGGAATGAAGAAGAACTTTGCCAAGAGTTTAAATGTGAAGTGTAAAAAACTTCATTCGGGCTAGCAGACAGTCCCGCCTCAAACTCACTAGAATGCCTGAGCTAGACTAGTGTAGCCGTTTCAAGCTAGTCGGAACTATTGATACCACCACAGTAGTTTCACTCTTCAGGTCAACTTAATAAATTAATCGAATATTCACATTAGGATGGGATAGGAGGAAATATTTTAACTGATACAATTTCAAGACACGGTCTGAATGATAGTTGTGGCATCATAAACACCATAAATAATTTCAGTGAGTTTTACCTGATCAGACTACTGATATATACACTGATATATATTATTCTTCATTGTTAGAAATACAAAAGCACATTCAGGTGTATTTGCCTTTTAGAGTATAAATGCAAATGATTCTGAATGTTTTTTTTGGCTAGACACAGATCATCACGTCACTCTGCAGCGTTACATGCCTACATTTTCAGGATGGTTTCATGACACACACATAGAATGTTTAAAATCGGACAGAAATTTGCATAAAAGCACCTTTTTGAAATAGTAAAGGCTTTCACTGCATAGAATGACCTTTTTAAATATTTGGACAACACTGATCAGACCCACACTGTTGGGTTGAGGAGCCTCATCCTTGAGAGGCCTGTCCCGTCTTCATTCACATGACATCTGAATGAGGCAGCAGGAGGCTCTCCTGACCTCTGTGTCTGTCAGCTGACCTCTGTCGTGACTCTCTCAAACACAATACATCTGCACTGTCCACTCGTGACAGCCCAACACTGACGACTCTTCAGGACCACTGGAGATGCCAGCTCACTCGGAAACACGCTTTTGTCAGTAATGTCGATTGATATTCTGTGACTCTCTTGTTTTGTTGACTGGCCTGATGGTTTCCTGACTGACAGTGTACATATTATTTGCATTGTGGAGAAGAAACATTTTAGGTGTAAGGCTGTTTTATATAGTTAATTAAGCAAATCAAGTATTACAGTGATTTAAAAATGGTTAAGGGGTGTTTTAGGCATATCTCTTTATTTATTCAATCAACTACTAAAGTTGTTACAATGAAGAGGGCTGTCATTTGATTAAAATATCTGGATTATTAGTAAAATATAAGAACATAATTTTGGATATGTTTACTCGACAACGATGTACTAAAAACTGAAACGTTTTTTGTGTATTTGGCCTTCAGACGATGATTGTCCATATTTATCTAGTCTCAGAGGTTACTAATGGTTGGTTACCATGGCAGTTAGTGTCCAATGACAACAAACTTCTGGAATCTCACATCGCCATCCTTTGTGAGTCTCAAGAAAAGGCTCTATAAACTTCATTCACTCAACATCACTAAAGCTTGTTGGATTGCATTCGGAACAGATTTTAAAAGAAGAGAACAGAGTTGCTGTATAGGCAGCATATGGCAAAGCGTAAGGGCAACAGTTGGGTTAGTGAAGATCTACAGAAGTGGACAAAGAGACGTCCACTCCTCACTGGCATTTCAAGTAGGGGGCAGGAACAAGATGTTTTACTGCGCAGTCTGTTGATGATCGACCCCGAGAGCCACTATTGTGTGTGCCTCCTTCAGCATTCACAGGCATGTTTCTCAATGTTTTACACCTCATATAATGCTTTCAGTGTGTCCGGCACACTTTGACATAGATGAAGCGTTGAGCGTCTGCTGTTGGTGGACGTTCTTGTAATGCTCTACTGTTGAAGTGAATGTGAAACACCATTCACAACCCTTTGTATTTCTGGATTCTGATGTACTTTTGAATGAAACGAGAAATTCAATTAGACAAAATGTGGAACGGGACTTGATTTAATCCATTAGGAAGTTATTGGATGACAAAACGTATATCTGTTATTAGCAGAATAGAGGCAGGTGTTGGTATTTGTGAAAAGACTTGTGAAGCATGTCATAACATTTTGATGACATATTGAAGATGACAACGACAAACATTTTGATTACTTTTGAAAAAATTGCACATTATTTTTGCACAAAATGTTGTATATAGGACAATTTTTGATTTATTTTTGACTTTTTAATTATGGTAGATTTTTTTTAATTATAAATAAATACATTCGGTTGATTATTGATTTCCTAGATGTTAACAGATAAACATCTGTGTGTCACTTATATCTTTTGTCATTTTATAGGTAACATTTTCAATGTTATTATTGAACTAAATGCGTATTATGAACTAATATCACAATTGTTCTTACAGCATTCATTTATAACTGTAATTTAAAAATTAGCTATTATTTATTTTTAATTCATGTTCATAAATAATACATGAACCATTCTAAATTGCATAACCTTTTACATAGAAATTTCCATTAACTCAATCTAATGTTTAACTCTGCCATGTCGTTCTGTTTCCTTTTTTTAAAAATAATTTTTCTAAGCTTTCTTTTTTTAGAAATAAATTGTATTTATTGGCCTTGATTGTTCCATTAAGAAACTTTAACATCCATGGAATCTTTCCATTGCACATGGTTCTTTATATATATATATAAAAAAAAACAATACAAATAATAATAATTTTTGGCCCAGTAAATGCTTTGTTTCCTTTATGTAGCCTGCACTGATGAAAGCTAGGTTTGTTTGAATGGCCGCTCTCTGAACCCAGACCTGGAGTCACAAAGTTGCATTTATTTGTCTACACTAGAAGACAGGTATTATCATCTGTCCATAAACACACTGTCTGAAGAGGCCGGTGTTGACAGAGAATATCTTAAGAGTGATTCAGCGTCTGTGAGTGTGTGTAAGTGGTTCTCAATGCCTGTCAACAGCCTTTTTGCGAATGGTTCAAACAAGTTTAAATGGGATATGTGGTTCAAAGAAGGGTCACATGCTACAACATAGAAATGTTCTCGCTGAAGTTTCAAACATCCTTCAACAAATCCATTTGTTTAGCGAGTCTAAAAGCCACACTTTTGTTGCTTTTTGCCTAAATTTTAGAATAATCAGTTGCATTATGATAGGATTCGGGTCTAACACAGCTTAAGTGTGCCATTATGATTCAGTTAAAATTCTGATCATACTATTCATCTCATTTATTTCTACTTATGAAAGTGGTGGAACTGAAATCTGAGATACGGATCCCCACCCTTGCGACAGACTTTGTGTCTTTGTTTGGTCTAGTGACAGCACCTTTCACTATGTCCCACTCGCACCATGAAGACTTTGTGTGTGTGTGACCTTTGACTCCTGACCCTGGCTGACACCTCCACACCCACCCAGGAAATGACCTCATACTGACCCAACATAAAGCTGTGAATTACCCGAGTTAAAGATGGTGGTCATCAGCAGCGCGGGCGATCGATCTTGAGGAGCAGCGGCGGGGGGTTATTTAAGAAAGGCTATTACATGATAATGGGCATTTGAACTAAACGATAAGGGGCTTTAGGGCAGGCGGGGGGGGCAGGAGATGAGCACTGAGAAGCACTGGTGGGCCATATTTGATAAATGAAGAGGGAGTCAACACCCATCTGCTCCACCATCTCGTGCAAGTGCTCTTTATATTTCCTGCACCTCTTGTTTTTTTGCTGTGCCTATCACAAACTAGATTCCTTAATTCTGTGCAATTTTATTAAAGTAAAATACTTGTTCCTGTAGCAGTTCCATATGGGGTGTTTTGCTGTTTGTTTGAGCATCCCGACCAGCCCAGCACAACAACAGTGACTCGGAGTTTCGGTCTGTTTGACTGACCAATGGAAGACAAGAGTGGTCCGAAAATATTTTGAAAACGGTCATTATTTTTGTAATTTTACTTGGTGATGCTAATGGTGAAGAAATTACACACTTCATCTTAAAGGGATAGTTCACCCAAAAAAGAAAATTCTGTAATCATTAACTCACCTTGATGTCGTTCCAAACCCGTAAGACTTTCGTTCATCTTCAGAACACAAGTGAAGATATTTTTAATGAAATCTGAGAGATTTATGTCCCTCCATTCAAAAAGTTCATAAAGTGATCGGAAAAAACGAATCCATATGAATTAGGCGGGTTAGTCCAATTTTTTTCTGAAGAGACTCGATCGCTTTATATGAAGAACATATTTAATTTAGGCTTTTATTCACGTTTGAAAACTTTGGGCCCTGTAGCAAATGGCACCCTAAACACTCACGATCTTAGCATAGCATATTAAATGCATAGTTCACTCACAAAACTCGCTCAGCCAACCGAGCTCTCTTTCCTGTCTCTTAAGCTTATTTATTTGCATGATAATATGGCATTAATTGCTATCTTGAATTGATCAATTAACAGAACTTACTATAAATTACTCCATAACTTGCGTGTGACATCATTAATGACAGTCCTATTTTGTTGAACCAATGTTACTACGGCTTTGGGAAACAGTTGCAACTGGCTCGTCAGTTTCTCAAACTCAAATGATGCATCTTACTATGTTAGTTAAGCAGAAAGTTATGTCATATGGGAAACACACTTTAGCCCTCCTCCTCCCCAGCACCACCTGTCTAGATCTGCTCTGAATTCAAAAGCATTTTTATTTAATATTCATATCAATAAATACTGTTAAATCTGTCAGGAATAAAAAAAAAAATAATGCAACCAAAACATTCATGTAGTTACATTTTTGAATTATGGGACATATCACACTAAACTTTGCAAAATGATACATTTTAGTTGTTAACTAGTTGTTTCATGTTATTTCATGCAACAAAATAGGGAGAGTTTTTCTTCTAAACATTGGCAACAGTAAATATAATGTTAAACAGCTATTTTGACTTCAAAAACATAAGGAGACCCAAATGCAATGTTTGTGAAACTATTTGTTTTTGTTGTAGAATAATGGAATCAAAGTTATATCTGTAATAACATTTAAACAGTGTCCCTCAAGCAAGTGTGCTGTTATAGTCGGCCAGACTCTGACTCACCCACAAGTGATTTGTCCACAATGGACATATTGAGTCCATATTGATGTTTAAAAAAGCAAAAACTTTCAGGAAATGTTTGACCTGTTAATTATTATTGGTTTTTCTTCACCAAAAAATTGTCCAATAAGAAACTAAACATCAAGCATTGTATATCATATAGAGTGTTCAGGGCATGTAGTGCTGGACTTGAACCCTGGTCTCCCGCGCGAGCGCCACAGCTGGCACGAGCACACATGCTAACCGCTGGGTTGTACTTCAACAAGCTTACCTCTTCAATACATAGTAATAGCTTGGGATAAGAAGAATAATTCATGTAAATATGTTTAAACGGCAGAAATATGACGCTCCATTTACAGTCCGGCGCCCCACGCAGTTTGTGTTTAGCCAATCCCACAACCCGTGAGCAACATCTGTGGCCACATCAGCGTGTCGTAACCAGGCACACTTTGTCACGGGACCGCAGATGGACTTTTATCGGTTTCAGCGAGCACGATTTGACTTTAACCAAAGTGGACATGTGTGTGGAAACAATAATGTTAGGAGCTCTTAATTTCCCCTGGAAACGCCATCAATTATTCATGCTGATGCAGTCGGCGCTACGGCTGGCGTCTTCGCTCCATGAACCGCTGTTAATTACAACCTACAAGACTGTTACAGTTAATTTCAAGGCAAGCATATTGTCTCTTGGAGGCTGGAGAGCGGGTCATAAATTATCCTGAAGGTGAAGGAGAACTCGAGGGAAACAGTTATGAAAATTTCATCAATCTCGGCCGCACACCACAGCTGGTCCTGTCAGCGCTCGCATTGTGGAGGAGCAGCGCTGGGTGGAGGGTCAAACCTGAGGGCCGAGGGGGGCCTGTCACATCCTGCTACTGCGCTCTGTCACAGAGCAAACACACACACACACACACACACACACACACACACACACACACACACATACACTGGCTATTATTGTAGCACTGGGCAGAGAGCCACTGAGGCAATCTTCAGCCTGTCCTACTCTATTAATTTACTTAAAGCGTGCTTTGTGGTCAAGACCTCTTCCTTTCATCAGCTTGTGTGTGTGCGTGTGCGTGTGTGTGTGTGTGTGTGTGTGTGTGTGTGTGTGTGTGTGTGTGTGTGTGTGTGTGTGTGTGTGTGTGTGTGTAGGTGATCAGTACCAGCTTTAGAACTCTCTTTGTGCCATATCATACTCTAACACACTGCTTCTGCGTAAGATCACATGTCTGTTTGTGGGGCACAAAAAGTGGTTCATGTGAAAGTGTGTGAACCAGCTATAAGAGAGAATTGTCTAATGGAAATCTTTAAAGAAATATATCTCCTGCGATCAGACCACAAACTAAGAGAAATGCTGGAACAAAATAATGTTAGCTGAGTATCATATTACTTGTTGACATTTTTTAAAGATCCGAACAGTGGAGAGAACTGTCGCCTTTGGCACTTCATATTGGGGACATTGATATTCAGCAATATTATTGATTTGACTGCACTGACACTATCAGATGAGAGTTGAACTAACTGAGCTGGACGAGGACATCACTGTTTTCTCCAGAGCGGCTTTATAGATCAATTGAACTCATTTCATATTTGAATAGAACTTTACACAGTTATTGAACTGAACTGAATCAACACTTACTTTTAGAGCAGTTTTACAGGAGGATTGACTTCTGTTTGCATCATTGAAACAGTGACTTGACTTAAACAGAAATGCAAGGGGAATTATTTCTTTTATTTGTTCACCTTTTCATTGAATCTGTTTTCATTAGTTTTGTCTGTTCTTTCATTATTTGTTTTGTTTGTTTATTATAATATGTTTCAGTTGGACTTTAAGTTAGTTTTGCTCTGCTGGGTTCACTTTCATGTCTCTGTTTATATGTTGCCATAGTGATTGATTTGCTCTCATGTGCTGCACCTGTGTCTTGTTCATTATCTCGTTCAGTCCCTAGTGTTCCCTGGCTGTGTTCGAAATCGCCCCCTATACCCTCATTCACTATTCCCTACATTACTCCACTACTTTACTCCACTTGAAGGAGTGAATGAAAACGAGTGAGTGAATTCAGACACTGCGTGCGCCGGAAGAGCTGTCGCTTTTACATAATTTGTGCTTTCTGTTTAATAATTATTTGACACTTAGCAATCTGGCTGCTCCAGTAGTGATGAAACGATTTATCTTGAACTGTCATTGAATCTATGTATAAAACTGAATGAAACAATTTAATAATCAATTAGAAAGCAATTCAAACCTGTATAATATTACTCTGTAGCCAGATTGTCTACTTTTACTTGCAAACAAATAATCTGTTAGTAATCGGATTGACGGCTCAATCAAACTGAAAAGCCTTCATGTAAAACCTTAATCGATCCAACTGAGCTTGATTGAAACTTGATTGAAAACGGATTGAAAACCGTTGAAAACTGAAAGGACTGCGCGTTTGCAATGACGTAGAAATAGCGTAATGACGTATGACTCGCTGAACGAGCTGTTCTTCTTGTTGAATGTAAGTGTCTAATAAATGTGTTTCCCGTCATTCTATGATCCTCCTTTCACTGCATCTGTGAAGTGGAGCAGGACAACATCCACCAGTCCTTCAGACTCTCATCCACAGACGACAAAACGGATCATATGCGCATTGTCTCCAAATTATGACCAGAAACGGATATTAAAGGATAATTCCGGTATTTAGCACTTTGAGTCTATTTTCTAGTTTGTTTTGGATGAACTAGAGTGGTGGACACAGAAATGTTGACGATGGGTCCTGTCTCGACTTTTTGACTCTTTTAGAATCGCCTCTGACCGCTTCAGAGTGGCTGTCTATGGGCATGCACAAACATGTCCTTAAAACAACCCTTAACGTTCGTTTTCAAAACTGTGCAACTCACCGAGTAGTTAGTTGTTATCATGATGATTAAAAACAAATATATCGGCACAATGTATCCTTTCAATCCGTGTTATTTACTTTAGTAGAACTATATTTTCAGATACCTCACAACCGCGTATAAACTTCCGCTCGATATTTGAGTCTGAAGCGTTAGCACACTCCCGACCACTTGATGGCGACAACCACTTTGCCGCAGTTGCTCTGCTCACGCTAGCCTTCTGAGAGATGGAGAACCGAGCGAAAAGACTACAACCAAATGTAAACAGACCTCTTTCGGTATCCGGTAGCGCAGTAATATCAACGAGCAATGAGTCCTCCAACAGACATCAATGGAATTTTAAAAAATGGCAAATAAAACACGACAGAAACTGTATTTCGCTACTTGTTTTGGAACATCAACGAACACCACTAACCACTCGGTGAGTTGCAAAGTTTTGAAAACTAATGATAAATGTTTCAGTATGCTCGTAGACAGCCACTCTGAAGCGCTCAGAGGCGATTCTAAAATAGTCAAAAAGTCGAGACAGGACCCATTGTCAAAATGTCTAAGTCCACCACTCTAGTTCATCCAAAACAAACTAGAAAATAGACTCAAAGTGCTAAATACCGGAATTATCCTTGAAGTCTGCTGTTTAATAAAGAACCAATGTAGGAGAATGTAGTCATTATACGAAAAACAGCGGGAAACTGTATATTTGTGCAGTGTGCACATGTCAAAAAATCAATTCTGATTTGAAACTTGTGACATATAAATGCGCACATCAACCCGATCACTTTAATGTTCAGGTAAATACTACGTTCAAATTCATCAATAATCAATGACAAAAGGTGTGCATGTAAACAAGGCCATTGAATCAGTGGTTTGGAAATCGGATGGATGGGTGATTCAGCAGCGGCGCAATCTTCTGGTCAGACGCGGGAATTCATTCGGCTTGCGATTATTACAGTGCATTATGGGTATTCTCTACATCGGTTGTACACTCTTTATTGCAGTGCATTGTGGGATTGAATGAGTGCACTCGATAACATCCACTATGGTTTCGGACAGCACTACAAATGGATGTTCTCTGAAAATCGAGTCCTATTTAAGGGTATAAGGGAGTGATTTTGGACACAGCCTTGATCATTTGTTTTCTTTTTCATCTTTTCTATATTTTTTGATTATTTTGTTTGTTCTTATAGGTTTTTGTTTGTTCCTTTGTTTATTCATATGCACTTAAGGTATTTCCATCAGTATTTTGAACATTACTTATTATCGTATGTTTGATCATGTTTCTTTTGTTTGTTCTATAATTATTATTTTTTTTAAATACAAACACGTAAGACTTTCGTTCACCTTCGGAACACAAATGAAGATATTTTTGATGAAATCCGAGAGGTTTCTGACCCTACATAGGCAGCAACGCATTGCAACTTTCAAGGTCCAGAAGGTAGTAAAGACATCGTTAAAATAGTCCATGTGACTTCAGTGGTTCAACATTAATGTGATGAAGCGACGAGAAAACCCAAAACAATGACTTAATTTGTTTTGCATTCTTACATTTTCCGGTTTCTTTATTGGTTTTCTATTCTTTCTTTCTTTTCGTTATCTTTGTCTTTTGTTTAATTTGACATTTTTCATTTCATTTGTTCTTTCATTTATTCTTTTCATTCTTTTTTGTTTGTTGCTACATTTTCTTTCTTTCTTTTTCTTTCTTTCTTTCTTTCTTTCTTTCTTTCTTTTTTGTTTGTTGCTACATTCTTCTTTCTTCTTTCTTTTCTTTCTTTTTCTTTCCTTTCTTTCTTTCTTTCTTTCTTTCTTAACTCTCTCTCTCGTGTGATTGACATTTCTAGTGTCTCACAAGCCCCTCCCATCCCAGAAATCTCTCTCTCTCCTCTCTCTCTCTCTCTCTCTCTCTCTCTCTCTCTCTCTCCTCTCTCTCTCTCTCTCCTCTCTCTCTCTCTCTCTCTCTCTCTCTCTCTCTCTCTCTCTCCTCTCTCTCTCTCTCTCTCCTCCCTCCCTCAACAGCTGTGCCGCCCGTCCGCAGTCATACATCAGCGCGGCACTCGTCCTCTCGCCGCGGCCACAGACGGACACTGAGGTGTGCGCGGCTCGTCTCGTCAGGTGTGAACACCGTCTTCCATCCCTCAATCTGTCAATTAGTGCGGCTGCAGATAAGAGGAGAGGGAGTGTGAGGCTTTGATAGTGGGCAGAACGGCCTGTCACACAAGAGAACGGGCTGGAACAGAGCTGACACGGCTGTTTTTTACTCTGTCTTCCTCTTTTTATGAGGGGTTGGAGTGGATTTTAAAAAAAATCGTATTGAATGTTTTAAGACAAGAGTGCGGGTTATAAATATCTTTGAGCTTTTAAGCTAATAAAACCAACCATTGAAGATGGTCCTTATGAAATCCACTGGCACGTAAAATCTCTGCGTTTCAGACTCTTGTTTGTCCCAACAGGGTAAATTCTCTCTCAGTAAACACTGTCTATAATATACCCATGTGTGAAGTCTGATTTGGCGAATGACCTTCTGTGTCTGGGTCTTAGCGAAAGCCATCTCCTCCATAAGACTGGCACATTTTGGCACCGTGGACAGACGCATAAACAGATGCAGTCTCTGTTAGTAATGACAGGTGATTATATGTGGCAGCAGTGCCAAGGCAATTAAACGGCGGGCTGACGGCACCATTTGGCGTGCTGTTATCCCAGCGTTAAGGCTAATTGTGGCAGCACTTTCACTCCTGCCAGGACACTGCTTCGAACATCGTTAATTTTACACCAATACATGTCGTCTGGAGATGAATGCTGGCTCTCTGAGGGCTCTTCAATTCAGAGAGGGATCAGACACGCTGAAGTAATTACCCAGTGTTTCATGATCATAATCAGTCAAACTGTTCTCTGTGGCGATGTTCCTGTTTGCATTTTGCTTCTCTCTGAGGTCACTGCTCAAATTTGCAATGAATTTAGAAAATATTAGAATACAATTGCGTTTTGAGGCAATAATCGTACATGAAAGTCAGGGTTAAGTTTAAATTTATTCCAAACAGTGTCTCATTAATGTCTAATTTTCAAGACATTGCTAAACGAAGACCTGCGGCCGCCCAGAAGCCCATGCGTAACACGTGACGTTCCTCACATGTTTGAGCCCAGTGGATTAAAATAAAAAAATCAAACCTGATAAATGTTCATTTTTATCAACTTTTAGGACTACACCCTTTTGAAAAAAAATTGCTTAACTGTATTGAATCTGTACTTCAAATATTAAAAGTATATTTAATAAACTGTACTTGTAGATAATACAAACAAAAGACAACTTGAGTGCCCTTAAAGAGAATACTTTTTCATGACTATGTTTCTTAACACACTTAAAGGTTTAGTTCACCCAAAAAAATGAAATTATGTCATTATTTACTCACGTCATGTCGTTCCAAACCAATAAGACTTTCGTTTATCTTCTGAACACAAATGAAGATATTGTTTATGAAATCCGAGAGCTTGCTGTCCCCACATCAACGTCATTGCAACTTTCAAGGTCCAGAAAGGTAGTAAAGACATCGTGAAATAGTCCATGTGACTCCAGTGGTTCAACCTTAATGTGATGAAGCGTTATGATATTGCTGCCTATGTGAGGTCAGAAACCTCTCAGATTTCATCTTAGTTTGTGTTCTGAGGATGTCAAAATGACAGAAATTTCCATTTTTGGGTAAATTAACCCTTTAAGTATACACTTTTAAAAAGTGCACTCTGTAATAATCAAAGGTTTCACTTCAAAGTATCTTTTACTTCCATAATAAGTGCTTTAAAAAAAAGTTTGCTAAAGGTACTTTTTCACAACATATATGTGGCTAAAACTTTGCCTACAGCCACAAGGCTGTGTGAATGTCATTGCATTAGAGAAAATATCTCACCAAGTGAAACGAAACTTTGTCATTTTAAAACATATAATAACTAATCACCATGATGAATACACCTGTGGCTACTCTGCAGGACACCTGTGTGAGTAAAGTGTCATGAGTGTCCAAATAGGGGGTCCACTGTACATCCCAAACTGAATAGTCAGCTGTTGAAATGTAATCACACAGGCCTAAATATATGCCAGAACTGATTTATTTAAACGGACTTAAGTTGGCGTTGTAGTGCAGTTGTACTAGTCATCCCCCGATTACAGTAAAACACCTCCGTCTGTGTAATGAGCTCTTGATCCAGTCAGCAGCAAATGTATAACGTCTCCCGCTCCTGCCGAACACATGGTATGATCCGCTGTCATGAATGCAGCACGCTGTTATTCTTTAATTACGGAGGTCTTAGCTGTGAACAGCCTCCCTAACCACTTTTAATCAACCCGGATTTGACACAGAATGCTGGTCCGGTGTGGTATTTCACAGCCGTGTTCACAACCGCTCGCAGGCCAGCTTCATCCAGAGCTTTACACTACATGTGTCTGCAGAATTCAATTTGAATCCCAAACAATAATGCGATTAGGAAGCGGTGTGACCCTTCAGAGCGGACACTTTCGGCCCTGCGGACCTACAAAATAAACTCCCTTTCACACTCTCAGATGTTTCAACCTATATTTAAACCTATTACAAATTAATCGTGTCATCTCTTTACTGAATTGTAAATTCTAATAGTAGCCACTGATTGTAATGCGTTTGTTAACGTTCAGAGAAAAGGAAACCCATGAATTAAACAAAATGGCTGCCTCCTTAGTTTTGCTAATTGCCTTGCTTATAGCATTATGAATTTGTTTTATGAATTGTGTTTAGTGAAGTGCATCGCTGGTTGTGTTGTTGGCAGAGGAGAGGGGCGTCAGATGGACTGTAATTAGGAGTCAGTGAACAGACTGTCCTCTCGCTGGGCTCGTGCGTTTGATGCTGTCGGGACACTGGGCTGTCAGTTTGGCCAAATCCAACACATTTTAAATATTGGGTCAAAGACACTTCCTGTGAGCTTCCTTAATCTGCCCGCACAGGCATGCCAAAGTCATTAACACACACTTTAACAGTTCCAAATGAGCATATGATTTTAGGGAAATATGGCATGTTTGCATAGCATGAATATCTGATGTTTGGAGGCACAGTTTGGGGGTAATTGTAACATGCTAAATTTCCTCAATCACAAATGATAACACTAAGAGGCCAAATAAAAATGGATAACTTTGTATGACTTTTCACCATTCATTTACATGACAATGTAGTGTCAAGTTTAAGGGTAACTCTTTTGCCGTAAATCAATGCGTACAGCCGTGTGCCGGAAGCTAGTTATTTTAGTCTATAAAGTTTTAAATATGGATATTTTTCTTACACGAAAACATCGCTTCACTTCAGAAGACCTTTCTTAACCCTGGCAGAGCCGTGCCCAGCACTTTAATCATGAATAAAAATGTAATATATGGCCTATATGTACTTATATTTTAAATGGCATGACATATATCTATACATATATTTAACTTATCTGAGAACACAATATATGCCTGCAGCATATATGAACATTTAGGTGTCCAAACATGTGAAGAAAATATTTGAGTTCATCCATATGATACCATATATCTGCATATATTACAGTATAGTATTGATTTCTCACATATGGACAACATTAAGTATAAATATGTGACATACATATTTGTTTTCCACATATTTAAAAAATGTATGTAAACATACATGCATGTGATACTGATGCATTTTTAAAGCTGTGGCATATGGTTATGGTACTTTGTGAATGTATTTGTCAAAAATGACAAAGAAAACACTGCATTATTGTATTAAAAATACTATATTTGGTATTCACACAATGCAGACACAAAATCTCCAACTATAGGCATTTAATTACAAGGTATTCAGATGTATGAAATAAAACAGTGCATTTTAAATATTGGCGTTTGAGGTATTCAGACATCATGTATAATTTTTTAAACTATTCAGACAAGTACAACATTTCTATTATTAACTGGCATTTCATTACATGATATTTTGTATCCCTAATATAAGTGAAATTATGTACCATGGAAATAAGTAGCCTACATATATGCATGTATACATATATGTATCTTACATATATTTAACATTTATGTGCATATACGGGAAAATATATGGCACTTAGATGAAAATGGCCATTTTTGCTATATTTTGCAATATATGTTTTTATATATGTCTATGTGTTTTACATATATATGAATTTTGTATTCTCATATAGGCAGCAGCGATACATGGGCACTGACATTATATATGTAATTTACATATATTGACATATATTACATTTCTGTATGGGATACATGCACTTTAACGGACTTCCAAAGTGAAACGGCCATTCACTCTCATTATCAAGCTTGGAAGAGCCAGGACATTTATTAATATATGATTGTATTTGTCTGAAAGAAGAATGTCATACACACCTAGGATGGCTTCAGGGTGAGTAAATCATGGGCTAATTTTCATTTTTGGGTGAACTATCCCTTTAAGTGCAGCAGTCTTTGCTTTATTTAAACAAAACAAAACACAGTAATCCTATGATCAAAAATATCATTTACATGGCTATAAGATTTCACACCATTGACACTCACAGATATTTTCTCTCATGGTCAGGTTAAAGATCTCATATCTTAGGATATCTCATGCAAACAAATAAAACAACAATTCACCATTAATCTCACAGCAAAATAAACCATAAAATAAATAATTTTCTGCAGTTTATCTCTGTCTTTCTCCATGAAACAAAATTACTTTTTTTTTAAACAGTTTTGTCAAATGCACTTTGATGCTTAACTATATATTAATACAATTATATAGTCACATTTTCATTACTCTTTCTCACACAATAGACATTACAGTCGTTAACACTGAAAATCACTACACTAAATATAGATCTGAATGTGCTGTCATACAAAGTCGATTTCTTAAATTTGTCTAGACACATTTCATTCTTCATGTGAAGTCTTTCACGTCACAGAAGCCATCTGATCGTCATTTACATTTCTCTACGTCCTGCTTTGATACGAAACACTCAAAGTGATGTGCCTGAACTGCTGTCATACATCTGCCCCATCTTCATGTTTAAAGATAATGTGACAGCTGTTTGAGTGGATAAAAAGAAGGCAGTTATTAAAGGGTGTTAAACAATGAGAGAATAATGATGGAGGCATTTAAACTTTTTGAATCCTCTTATATCTGAGACACTCAGAAAAAGGGGGCTGTCAGAGAACGGGAATAGAAGCTACATGCTGTTAATTGCTCCATATAACAAAAAATAAAATAAATAAATGGAATAATAATAATATTGATGAATGGCTGATTAGTATAGTTCCAAAATTAAAATTATGTTTTTCAGCCATCCTCATGTTGTTTTTCTGTGGAGCACTAAACGATCATTTCAAATAATCTTTGATTCATTAATTTGAACATTCTATTGTGTTCCTTATACAAAGTTATTTTAGCTTCAGAAGACTTGGAATATGTGGGTTATATCAGTTCATATGGACTTGATTTTTATTTTTTACTTATAGATATAAACTATCGTTGTAGGGTGAAGAGCATTTGACAACCAATACCCTTGTAAAACAACACTCCTGAAGAGAGGTTTTTAAGAATTTTGATTAAAATGTAAATAATAGAAAAAAAGATACAGTATGACAAGTGACTTATGCTATGTTGGTTAATGTGTTAATACAGAAGTGCAGCAGGGGCTGTAAACACTGTAATTATAGTGAAGTTAGTGAGTTAATTAGTGAATTTAAGGAGCCCCACTGGAGAGGGACTTAATAGAGTAATAAAATGGCTCCCCATTACCTTACCTGATGATTATGAACCTTTATACACATCTGCACAGTGTAATTATCTAGACCCAACAGCATAATGTACAATCTGAATCATGAAATGGGGCAGCACTGCTATAAAAGTTCAACTAATAAAATATTTGTATGAAATTAAACGACACCAAAGAAACTCTAAATTCTGATTGGCAGAATTTGATGACCTGTGTTCGAAAGCACCGACAGGACTAACAAACAGCAAACTCATTTCAACCACACAATGGGAAAAATATTTTTCTTATTTCCACAATATTAGCTTTGGTTTACATGGCATCGCATTTAAAGTTTCTTGGAGAGGAGAGGTGTGTAAGAGAGCAATAATCACTGGCGTGCCTCAGGGTTCGGTGCTGGGCCCCCTCCTTTTCTCAACTTAACTGGGCCCAATCATAAAGACATGTGGCTTTTTCTATACATGTAGATGATAATCACCTCTGCCTGTCATTTCAGCCGGATGACCCAGTGTTTGATCGGCCGTCACAGGTTTTTAGACCCGTAGGTTTTCATATTTTTCAAATAACCCATTAACCAAACCAACCAGCCCAGAGATTAAACCCATCATGAAATATTACGAATGACGCAGAACAGAAGCATATTTTATCACGTAAACAATTTTGGAGCTCAAAGTAGTTGTGTTACAATAGGTTTATACTTCAATGCTAGAAAACGGAGAACACTAGTTTGTACTTGTGTAACCCTCCTGGTGCTCGGTTCTTCCACTTTCACAGGATAACCCTTTTGACCTTTTGATATTACACATGTCAAGAGTTTACAAAACACCAGCCTTTACACTTTTATTGAAATGATGGCTATTACATCCATCCGACTGAGGTCAGACACTCGCCGTTATTGAATGAGGTTTGATTCTTCCCCAATGAGAATCCAATGGCATTGATCACCGTGTAATATGAGCTCATTAGCACACTGACTCAGGATCACTGAGTTTGGGAAACGAAGAAGAGCCCATCTTGACCTTAGCTAACGTCTCCAATCGATTAACTCAGACTGGGAAAATAAGCTGCGGAGAGGTGAACACTGCTTTGCCTGAAACATGATTACAGTACTTTGGCCTCTTGGTTTTTAGCATTAGAGTCGAGTAACTTAATTAGTGCTTTCTGATAGTGTTAATAATGACTTGGGGCGACTGATTTACATTGATTCTTGTTGCATGTGTTTCAAGAGCCGTATGGCACCACACACTTGATGCGTTTAAATTATGTGAAAGTGCATGCTAAATTACTGTACTTGGAGATGATGGCAGGTAATATCGTTAATGACTTGGGTAAAGGATTCGATTAGATTCTCAATTGAGTGTTCATTTCAATTGAGTGTTATAGAGTCGAGTCAAGTCAAGTATGTCTACTACAGAATCTACAGTATGCACCTCAAAATAGCTTTTTACAAAGGTAAATGTTTTTGTATTGCAGAAACACAATGTGTTCATCAGCATTAGCATAGTGTCTCAAATGTATTGCTATGTGTTTTTGGCTTCAATTGGAAATTGTGAAATTGTAAAAAGGAGTAGGGTAGGAAGTGTCTACATCTAACAAACTGTGCACAATGAATGTCATACGACCATGTTTTTAGAAAAAGCATTATCATGTACAGCTGCCTCTGATTGGTAAAAATATGCAGTAAATGTGGGGTAAAGTAGCCTATATCAGCATTGCAAATTATTTCAGTGCATTCGAATATTAAGAAAATTAAACCTTTTTCAGGTCAATGACAACAATTCTATTACAGCAGACAGCTTGAAATAATTACGGTTTGTGATTTCACTTCCATTTCTTGCCCCTTGCCTAGGGGACAACTTGAATAAAACCATAACAGTAAAAAAAAAATCCTCTAAATCGTCTATGTTGCAATTATAAAAAGCACTTTTTTTTCCTTTTGAACCTCAGCTGTACTCTAAATGACTGTTGACACCATGGAGCAGCATCTAATATAAATGGTTAATGGGTTGTGATGACCAACTACATGGTTGAAAGACCATGTAATCTCTCTTCAATTACGGAAAAGCACACACAGCTCTCTCTCTCTCTCTCTCTCTCTCTCTCTCTCCTCTCTCTCTCTCTCCTCTCTCTCTCTCTCTCTCTCTCTCTCCTCCTCTCTCTCTCCTCTCCTCTCTCTCTCTCTCTCTCTCTCTCTCTCTCTCCTCTCTCACAGCTGACACTGAAGGGCTGTGATGTGTAAAAATGGAGATGTGTGGTAGAGAGGCTCTTGGAGGCGCTAGGCATCTGTCTGGTTATTTGTGTTTTAGCAGCATGTGTCAGTATAAACCCCTCCAACACACAGCAAACACACACCTTTGATACTGCAGCTTAATAAGGCAGGAATCATTATTACTGCCGATCGATAAAACCCTTGACCCTTAGTATTAAACGAAGGCATATGACTCTTTTTTTTGTTGGTAAAATAGGTTTAAAAAATTCTATATTTACTTTGATGAAAATAAAGTGCACTTACAGTAAATGTATGGAATGTGCACTTGTAGTGTACTTAAAAGTATATATTTTTATCTAATATAAAAATGTACCTAATCTTGCAGATATATATTATTAGTTAAATAAAATGTACTCAAAAGAGAAAACACTTTAGAGAGTTCTTAAAGAGTTAAAGACTTAAAGAGTTAATGACTGTTTCTTAAGACACGTTAAAAAAGTGCAGTTTGTAACAATAGCCGCGTTTCCACTGCTGGGCCAGGGCCGGGCCAGAGCTAACAGCGAGCCGAGCCGAGCCGAGCCAGTGGCCTCGGGCCTCAAGCACCGGGCTTGCGTTTCCACTGCCGGGCCAGTAGCCCCACAGCGCTGCCCTAAACCCCGCCCCTAACACGCCTTTCTGGATCAAACGTCATACAACCCAACCCATTTCAGCGGGTATTATGAATTTATTTATTTTTTAAGTTAGGAAGATAGCATGTAGATTAACTAACCAGCCGTAGCTGCAATACTTGTCCCGATTGTCTCGCGAGTCGCCACTAACAGAGGGACGGTGACCCAGCACACGTCCATCAAGTTGAACCATGAAAAGTTCCTTCTCTGAGCTCCGCTTTGTCCATTGTGCGTTTGATTCGCCTTGTACAATACTGCACCCGCAACTTTTTTTATTATTTCCTGAACTTGAAGCGTTGCTCGCTGAATGCTTAGCTTAGAAAGTTCAGCATCGCTGTATTTTATAACGTCCTTGTTTCTTCACACACCCTCAAATTGACGTTGTACCCTTTCTTCTGCCCAAATGCTCAGAAGAGCTTTGATATTTTCGACAGACCAGTAGAGTTGATACTCCATGTTGAGCAGCGATTATTTTGCGTGATATAAAAAAGTGAAATGTGCATCTTGCTTCAGATCATAACGTTCCATAACACCGATAAACTCCGCCTTTTACCTTGCCCACGCCTCTAGCCCGAGCTGGCCCGCTTTGGCCCATTCGACGGGCCCCGATCAAGCCACGGAAGTGACAGTGAGTGACAGTGGAAACGCGACTGGTCCTGGCACGCACTAGCACGGCTCGGCCCTGGCCCGGCAGTGGAAACACGGCTATTGTCAGATTTTTATGTTAAATTACATTTTTTAGAGTGATAAAGACTATCAGTTTTTGACTTGTATTTCATATTGATTTGATGAAGGGACTGATGTAGTTTAATGAATTTCTGCTTGAGTGCATGGAGAGATGAGGAATCCTCTCAGTGTCTTCAGTCTCTTCAGGTGATGGACTGAACAAGCACACTTCACTCAATCAATGTAATCTCTATCAAACAGTATTTGGGAAAATACAAATTCAGATCATACAATTCTATTTCAGTCAAGCAGAAATTTTGGAATATTTGCCCAGACAACTATTAATTAAACTAAGGGGCTTTAAGGGTTTTCAACTAAAATGGAAAACTTTTTATGCGTTTTGGCCGTTCGTTTACTCAACAATGGCGTTTTAGGGTCCTGAAAATGCAAACTTTTGAAAATGGTTTTAAAAAAGTGCACATTTTTGAAAACAATATCATTATCATCTCTGTGTAAATGACAAAACCACACATTTTTAAAAACAGTGACGTCATGTGCATGAGTATTACAGGTTTAGTCTAGGCATGTATAGTGACATTGCCAACTACTGTCAATTTTTCCCATCCATCCACATCCATCCATCCATCTATCCATCCCTCCATCCATCCATCCCTCCCTCCATCCATCCATCCATCTATCCATCCATCCATCCATCCACATCCATCCATCCATCCATCCCTCCATCCACATCCATCCATCCATCCATCCCTCCCTCCATCCACATCCATCCATATATCCTTACCTCCATCCATCCATCCATCCATCCCTCCCTCCATCCCTCCATCCATCCATCCATCCATCCATCCATCCATCCATCCATCCATGATTTTTTTAAACCAATACATTAGATGTAAAAGTTACACCAGTTGATGATCATTACCTAAAACATGAAAACGGACTCAAACTTATTTGAAACCGTATGTTAAGCCAATATTAATACCATTCATACTCAACAGATTTGACGTTTTCATCATCTTGACATCCTCGTACGTCATTGACCCTTTAATTCCGTTCAGTCACAACGATTAAGTTCGAGCGGATAAACAAACTGTAATTGCTTACAAAGTGATTTCTAAGGTCATGCGTGAAGGTCGCATATTTTGCGTGTGTGTAAACACACACTGTACTCTTCCTGACCCGTCCGCGGCTGATTCGGTTTTGACTGTACCTCCTGTGGGCCAGTAGAAGCAGCCAGACTGACTAATGCTTTTATTAGCTTTCAGACCAGCAGCACAAATGATGACCGATCTAATCTCATCATCCCGTTTAAGAGTATGAGGAATGAGGCGTTTGCAGGTATATACAAAGTCCTAATGTCAGTGTGCCGGGCCTTCCGTCGCCTCCGGGCTTTTCCCGCCCTGGAAAGAATGATGTGAATATTATTCCTCTCTGAGTGGCATTAGAAGCCCACATCGTTTCTACCACAACTTTATGAAAGCGGAAGGGGTCGTGGCTCATATTCAGCGATGATTGACAATTATGGCCACATAATTCTCCTGCTGTCAGTTGTGCACGCCAGCCCCCTTCCTCTCCATCCGAGTGACACGTCCCTTAGATAGAGGAGGATAAATATGTCATAAATCAAGCCAAAGGCTTACGGGCCCCCACTGGGATAATCTGCCATGATGCACCAGTCTAGTATTCATCATTAGATTGGGAACTAGAAAAAGGTCACAGTACCAGGTAATTTCCTCTCCCTCTCCTCTCTCTCTCGCTCAAACCGCGGACACACAGCGCGCGAAACGCCGGCTCATCTCAGCCAATAAGAGTGCATTAAGATGAGATCTCCGTATCATTTCCCCCTGCCCCCTACCATATTCACAGATAACCGCATTTCACATCACTTGTTTCCCTTTTTCATCTGCTTCCCTTTGTGTCTGTCAGCCGTTGATTTATTAGCATCTCCTAGCGCGGTGCCGCTAGCTTAAGTTGGGTTAGCATGGCGGTCCTGTCAGCTGTTGAGTTAATTAGCGCTCTTAATGAGGGACTTCTGCTTGGCTGGACATGACATTTGAGGCGTGTCGTCAGAGGAAAACAAACAAACGGAAAAATTTCATTAGTGTAAAGTGACAGCTTCTTTTTTTCCAGTGCACTCTTCTGCATATAATGAACCGCTCCGGTGTGTGTGTTTTTTTCCTTGAGTACTACCAGACTCACTTCTTAAGACTCAACAATAATGATAAGAAAGCGACTTGTGTTGCGGCAAACACATCAATTATTCATCTCTGTTAGCCTTATTATCTTTCCGCTGCTGACGTTAAGCGCCACGCCGTATTTGACGGGGTATAATGATCAATGCGTCGTAAAGACCGGCGATGAAGAGGGTGTGTGACAGCGCTGATTATATTTACACGGCTCTTCCCTAAATATATCCGCGCCGCGGTCCTGCTAGCGCCGCGTTGAGGCGTCGGGTCATGAGGTGACAGCGTGGAGGACGGGCTCGCGTAATGAGAGCTGTTACTGTATTCGGGGCTTGTGGGAAGCTTCGTGTGGGTTTGTTAAGTACACATGTGTAGTGGAACCAGCTCAAATGAGGACAACCTGAAAAAGCATGAAGAATACCCATAGACGATAACTCTCTACAGTTTACACATAATAGTCATTTACTTCGACTAATGGTTGTAATTTGATTTAAAGGGTAAAAGTTGACGAAATGTTGGTGAAATAAGAGCCTTTGTGGTTTATTGCTTTTATAAAAAAGCAGCAGTATTAATATGACAAAAGTCACCAATGATCAATGAAGTTACATTCAGTAAATGGCATCTCTTAAAATGAATAAAGAATATTTTATGCCAGAAAATATGGTTCATAAGCTTAATGTAGGCTGTTTAGCCCGTCTGAATCTATGGTCAGACCTATCCATTAAAAATAATGATAAAAATATATATTTATGAATGGAAAAAAAGTGCACAGAATTGCTGTAAAGTAAAACAATGTTAAAGTACAGACCTTAGTCAGAGTAGCACCAATTGAATGGACCCTTTTCACGCATAATGACACGTTTCCACAGTTTTCAACATCACAAGTTAAGTTTTTCATTAAAAAAAGAAACACATTTATAACACGTTAAAGTATAACACCTATATTAGCTTGTCAGTGAATGACAAAAAAAAGGGTTTCGGCAAATGTGTCGTCTTTCTCTTTTCTGACTAACTCAATCTCTTTATATTTTCCCCTCTTTTTGAAAGTCATGGATTGTGGATTTTTTTAGTTTGTTTTCAGAGTAAATGCAAATACAACATTATATTTGCTGTCGGGGCCGTCCGAGACTTCTGGGGGTCCAAATCATGCTTTCAGAGCAGTTTCACTGTCAACAAACAACAGTGAGTTAAAACAGTCAGTGATGCCTTTTTTTTTTTTTTTTTTTACAAACAATAGGACAAATACAATTGAAAAAAATACAAATTAAATAAACAATTTAGCCTAATACTAATCCCATACTATATTTGCAAAAAGTTAAATAATCAAATGTAAAAAATAAATTCTGTATAGTCTTCACTATATGAATTAAATATTGATTCTTCTTAAAGTTGCTAATGTTATTCATTGCAGAGCAGTGTATGATCTCTCGTCTTCTTCTGTTGTGTGATTAACACTAACGAGCTGCAGGTTTACTAGGCTACTGTCCACTTTAAGACCGAATGCACAGATCTGGCAAACTGACAAGAATTCGATTACTGTCCCAACTCTTTATGTTCACTTAAGACATAAAAACTGCGTTTAAGTGAAAACTCGCCAAGATGGGCATGTTGACATATGTTGTGTGTATCTGCCGGTTTAAGCCCGAACCGGAGCCCGAAGTAGTGTCAGTGTTTCACTCTGTCTCAGGAGCGCACAGAAAGACTCATGGGGAACACCGTCTCTCTCGCAGCTTAATACACTTTAACCATTTTTTTTAAATATATCGAGCACGTCCAGCAGGAGACAGTATATTACGAAATCATGTTACATGATTAGGCTGATTTGGATGTTTGGTAGGGAGACAGCACACTGCTTTAAAGAAAATGAATGGAATGTGGCATTGTGTTTTCATAATCATTTAAAGCCAAAATCAAATCCAAAACTAAAACCCTGTCATTAAAGGGGAACTTGGCAACTCTAACCATTTCTTCGCTGATTTTCACTTTTGTTGTGGCATGTTTTCTCAGCGAGCTCCCCCTACAGCTGTGGGGCGTATATTACACATAATACATCATACACATGCGGGTGTGTGTTTATGTCGAATTGCCATAAAGCAGTTTGTGTTTCTCGCTCGTTCTCGCTTCTAACGAGACTTCCCATTTCCAACCTACCAGGACGTCAGTCCCCATGTTGCACGGTTGGTTTCCGCCTGGGAACGCTGGGGAGCGGGGAAAGTCACCATTCTCACCGGAACAGGTCATTTAATCATCCAAATGATTTCTAAACGATTTTATTAAGTTTAAATAAATGCCAAGTTCCCCTTTAAATCATCTTCAGCCATATTCGCACGGGATAAGTATTATCTGGTGACCTATAGTAATTTGTAATAATTGCGGAGATCATTTGTCTGAGATCTTAATCCCGTGTGAATCGGCCATGTCTGTAATTTTTAAAGTAAAAATTCCCCCGCAAATGACCTACCATATTTCTCCGAACACCGAGGTCCTGTGATAATAATATCAGTCCCGTGCGAATCGGCTTCTCTGTGATTTGGCCAGATCGTATATCATTTTTTCAAGGTTTTTGTTTCATGTGCACCTTTTTATCCATTTTTCGCGAAGAATGGAGGCTGTGTTGGAGTGTTTTGATAGTATTTTGGGTGCTGGGTCATATCGCTATACACTACACAATTTGCAGAAAGAGAAGCTGAAAATCATCAGAAGAGCAAAAACTAAACGAATGATTAGATTGAGATGAATGACATGTATAGCAGCATGCGATACACAACTTGCATACTCTGTTTTCTTTCATCTCCCATTCACCGCTATAGAAGTTTACCAAACTTTGATGACTTCCTCTTCTAAGAAACCCTGAAAATAAGGCTGCGAGGGAGAGAATCACAATGTTTGTTGAACATCATATCTGTCACAGCAGGTTGCAGCAGAGGACAGATAAGGCAGGATCTTAACTGAAGCAGTCTTTATTAACTAAACATAATCAAACAATACTAAACACTCTTGCTATGAGGCACAGGAGCGAAGACAAAACCAGCCTTCACACACACGAGGACTGACACAACTGAACTACGCACAGGCTTACATGGACAGGTGAAATGAGATCATTAACAGGACACAGGTGAGGGACTATTCAAACACCATGGCAACAACTGAAGAGCGGGAACTGAGGAAAACAGAAACAAAACATAGCGAAACAATACAAACTAAAAGTCCACAAAACTGAATACCGAACTGAACAATACCGATTGTTCAGCTGAAAACAAGTCCATAACACAACTCCATAACACAGTTATGTGAACTAGGACCTTTATTCAGTGTAACATTGTAAAGTAAAGTAAAGTAAAATACAATTAATAAAATAAAATTAGAAAAAATAAATAAAAAAGTTATAATAAAAAAAATAAAAACAGGAAATGTGACTAGGCGAACTGACACAGTTATCTGGCCGTTATGTTAGCCTATTGTTATAGTAATTTTAACATAAGAAATTTACTGACATTGGCAACAGTTTTCAATAAGTTCCCTTTAGTTCATGTTAATTAATGTATTATTCATCTTTGCTAACATTAGTTAATAAAAAAAAACAACTCTTCACTGTTATTTCATGTCAGCTCAGGTCCATTAAATAATATTAACAGATCAAAACAACTTTTGATGTTAGTCTTGTATTATGTTGAAAATGTACATGAAACTAAGTTATCAAATGCTTTAGAAGTATCTTTCAGTGTTAGTTCATGTGGTTATAACCTTATTGTAAAGACGTGTAACCATGATATTAAACTCATTATAGTAAATAAAAGTTATGTTTACAGGAAGCACCAATTGTGCCACTCATGCGCTTTGAACTCGACAAGTTTTTAATTTTCCCACTTATTTTCTGGGTCATATGTCGACAGTCTTCATTTGTTTCGCCTCGTTCTCCCGCCTTTCATTTCCCCATTTCCGTAATTCTTTTATTTTTCGATTTCCTTTATTTCTTGTCTGGCTAAATCACATCACCCTCCCCTCCCTCCGCTCTGATAAATAATGCGTGCTGATGCGCGGCGCCGTCAGTCATGTGGGCTAGCGTGGCGTGGGCTCTGCCGTGATGCGATAACCGAGCGCATCTCTTGGAGATTTATTGAGCCGCGATAAGTGAAGAGCTAGCCATCACGCTCAGCCAAATAGACTCCCCTATGCGTTTATTCTTATTGCGACGAGAGATGCAAAATGTCTCCCCAGAGGGCCCGACGGCTGCCAGAGAGGCCTGGCAGGCTGTACGTGTCATTACTTTCTATTAGATAAAGAAGGAAATGCGGCTCGCTGGGACTCGGGCGATGATGGCAGTCGTTTGTATGAGTGACAGAGCATCAGTCACCGCAGACCCGAAGACGACTGCCAGGCGCACCGTCCTGTCTTCTGCTGTCATATATCTCTCCCCTGTTTAAGATGTGTTTGTCTTGGCAGAGTTTTGAAGTCATTAAGGAGCCGGGAGCTCTCGGTGCGGCTGTGTCCCGCGCAGGAACCCGTCCTATCAGAGGATGCACAGACTCACTGCTATATAAGCCAATATTGCCCATTGACTTCTATAATAAGAGCATGACAAATGGAGAATTATACCTGTGTTCAGACAATCAATCTGACACGTGCATATAAAAAAACATCACTGGGTTGTTTGGGTCAAATATGGAAAACCCAACCGTTGGTTTAAATGCTTTAATTAAATTTTGGTTACACTTTATTTTAAGGTGTCATTGTTACAGTGTAATTATATATTTAAGTACTGAGAAATATTAAGCAACTTCATGTAATTACTACATGGTTAGGGTTTGGTTGAGGGTTAGTTACATGCAATTATGCATAATTTACTGTTATTACTATGGTACGTACATGTAACATGTAACAGGACACTGTAATATAAAGTGTTACCCTTTATTTTAAGGTGACGTAGTTACATTGTACTTACTCAAATAAGTACTGAGTTAATTAATGTACTTACTATAGAGTTACGGTTAGGGTTAGGGTTTGGATTAGGGTAAGTTACTTGTAATTATGCATAATTAACTGTTATTACTTTAGTAAGTACATGTAGCAAATATGTCACCTTGAAATAAAGTGTTACCGAAATGTTTAAACACAGTGTTTGTCCATATTTGACCAAAACATGGGTTTAAACAATCCAGCATTTTTAAGAGTGTGGTTTCACAGAAGGTCCTGGATGCTGATTGGTCAACATAAAAAAAAAAAAAACTATACAAATGTCCGTGTACTCTAAAAAATTATGAGTAACTTTTTTCAACCCATGTTTAGGCCAAATATGGACAAACCCAACTGCTGAAATAAAAAATTTAATTTAAAAGTTTAAACCAACTGTTCGGTTAGTCCATATTTGACCCAAACATGGGTTGAGACAAGTAACCCTGCATTTTTTAGGGTGTAGATCGTTACTATCAATGCATATTATTGTCATTAGTGTTTGTTGGTTTTCATACATAAAGTGTCATTCTAGCGTATTTATACAATATTCACGCTATATTGTTTGCGAACCAGGGTTATTATCATTAACTAAAACTATAAACCATAACTAAAAAATTAATACAAAATAAAAACTTGATAGACATGCAAAATTAACAAAAATGAAATTAAATTACTTAGTTTAACTAAAATTAAAGTGAAAAATATAACAATATATAACAGTCAAAAGATTAGCAAAAACTATAATTCTATGTCAATGCTACTAATAATAATACAAATGCAGGCATAACTACGACCCTTCTTTTAATCTTTTAGTGGATTTAATTGTAAATTATAACATTAGTGTCACCAATTACATTAACAAATAAATAAACAAACAAATAAACAAACTAGGAAACAAATCCAGAAAACCATATTTTCAGACATCGATATGTACATATTAAGCTGGGATATAGGAGAAAATATTTTAACATCTGAAAAAAAGATACACATTAGTACAAATTTGTGAATTAATAATTAACAATATTGTGTATTAATAATTTACAATTTTTAAAAGCAAAAAAGCTGTTCTATATTGTCAATATGGCCATGGCTATAGCAGTACCTTATTGCTTCAATACGAATGTTTGCGTTGAACTACATATGTGAAAGTTCTTCAGTTGTGTATATGTGTTGGTAGTTTGCTGCTGTTATGATAAAATGATCAGTATCGGGATTGCATGCGCAGCCAGAGACCCGCTGTGATTGGACGAGGTCTTTTGAGACCATATTTCACCTTCTCTAATATGAGAGGTTGTTTTGGCCCATCCACCATGAGCATGTCAAATCCCTTTTCATCAAATATTCACACCACCAACGTCTGTAATGATTTTCTGTCGCTTTGTATCTTTTGCATCCTGTGATTTCCCTCCGTTCTCCTGCGTGTCACATGCTGAGGTCAGGTGTGTGTTAGCTCTGTGCAGGACGGCAAAACACATGTTCTCGAAGAGATGTATATGCAGACTCTGAGTAATTATTATATGTATATGACAAAAAGTATTATATCAATGGAAAGTCCACATAAAACCAACCCGATCTCAGGGCAATTCGTACATATTTTACTAGATGGCCAATTCGTATGAATTTGTACGAATGCCCCGCCCATACCCATCACTGTTTAGACAAATCATACGACTTGGTCGTGAGATAGCGTTGCATAAAACATGAAAACTCAACATTTATTCCTGTGATCAAAGCTGAATTTTCAGCATCATTACTCCAGTCTTCAGTGTCACCGTTCAGAAATCAGTAGGCTATAAAATGATGATTTGAGGATCGAAAAGCTCAGTCTGGTGCGTCTATCAATAGTGTTCGGCAGCAGCGTCTCTAATAGCGAAACTGTACGTTTTTATCCTATGGTTTACTATATTTATTTGCTTGGTCAGTGTCGTTGTTTGGCACAGAGATATGGACTGTAATGCGGTCAAGGATTGCCTGGAACTAATTTTCCTGAAAATAATTGCACACTTTTGTCAACCAATCAGATTCAAGCATTCAACATCCCTGTAGTATAAGTAAGGGTTAATGCCCGACGAGGTGTCCGTTGTCAGGTTTTAATGGACGACGGCGAGGTGTAAACCGGCCGACGCGCAGCGGACGCGCAGCGGTTCATTTAAACCTGACAACGGACACCTCGAAGGGCATTAACCCGCTTATACCATGGTCACTTGCCAAATAAAACATTTTTAAAACATTAGTTTATATTTTAATTAGGCTAAATCTATTTGTTTTCAAATAATAACTTGCCTGACGATTTATTTAGCAACTTGAGATATTTATAGTCCGCTCAGCTTGAACCCTTCAGGTTCAAAATGCATTTTTTTTCATGAAACACAAAGGTAGGCATAGTTATTTTTTTATTACACATAAAACACTATGTGTTACACTAGTCTACACTCACCACAGCCTCCGAAGCACCGCTGCAGGTCGACTCTCCGATGCTGGACTGGAGAGCGGTGACAGGCCATCGATGCGAGAGCAGTCTGCGCTCTGCGGGCTTACTGGGCTCCGTCAGTCCGTGAGAGACTGAAGATGAAATAACGAAGTCGCTCATTGTTGTATTAGTAGGCTTAGGCTATGTAGGCTAATATCTAACTAACGTTAGATGTTTGTTTTGATATAGCAAATTGTTAACTGATACTTTGACTGCCTGCTGCTATGGTTACTCACAGCTGTTGTAGGCAGAGCATTTATTTATTAATTTCGAATGGTAAACAGGCAGTTTCACCAGAACTACTTTACTAGGTGTCCTCTATCACCTTTTAACGGACACCCTGCAGCCAATCAGAAACGAGTATTCACCCAGACCATGGTATAACACAAATTAATCAATGCAATTAATTAATGAATTAAGATGCGAGGCGACTCTACACTGCGAGGCATGTGTGTCCAGGTCCATCATGAGCTTTATTGGAAATTGTATATTGAGTCAATATAACTTAATTGAGTTAAAACAGCATTCCCTTGTTATATGTGACATAAACCTGATTGCATTAGGTAACACCAACAAAATTAGATTGTATAAAAATTGGGTAGAAATACCTCCTTAAAGCAACAACTGCACATGTTCACCTTTTTGAGACTTTACAAAACTTTAATATATTTAGTCTAAATCCTATGTCTTCCAATAGACAGTTGAATTTCAAAAATGTGTTTTTTCTCACAGTTATTTCTTGTTTGCACAGTGTTTGTTTATTATATACTGCATTCAGCTATTCCTCTTTTTCTGCTGATGTGCAATCGGGAAGGACATATCTTTACTTGCATGTTTTGTTCTCATAGACTTTGTGTACTTTGTGTAAATTCATCTTCAGACCACCAGAACACATCTCTAACCTCCACACATTTGTGTCCGTTGAGTAGGTAATGAGTGTTGACCCCTCTCGCTTCGGTTCATCGCCTTCTCTTCCAACGGCGAGGAGCCTGAGGTGTGTGTCAGTTAAAAACAGATAAATGTGCTCCACATCAGCACCTGTAACCCAACTCCAGCGCCGCCGCTTTTATTGGCAGGTGATTGAAGCTTTGTCAGGTCATAACTCAAGCCGGTTAAGATCTGGACACATTCCCACTGCTGGGCTTCAGTGTGATTCGGCTCGTTGTAAAAGTCAATGGTCCACTACTTGGTTTTAAAGGTTCAGTGAGTTCTCAGTCATTTCAGCTGTCAATATTTTGGAGCTGCAGACGATAATGGCAAGGTTGAGAGTCATGGTGCATTTCTCTTTGTCTAAAAGACTCGGTTCAGTCATATGTTTGCTTCGGTTTCGTGGAAAATCTGTGACTTTGCATATATTTGCAAATGTGGAATAACTAACTAGTAACTTGTTCGTTTAGATGCTGTTTTTATGTACTTTTAGCAATATGCTCAAGATAGATAGATAGATAGATAGATAGATAGATAGATAGATAGATAGATAGATAGATAGATAGATAGATAGATAGATGTCTGTGGAGAGAATAATGTTAAAAATCAAACTACCCATTCATCGCATTGCAATAGTTATACTTTGTTCCCTGTATTTTTTAGCACAGTCTACATCAGCGGCGGAGTGATATTAAGTTACCTAGACAACCGAGAGAGCCATCTATTTGGTTTATTTTTACAATTTTGAAAGAGAGAGAGAGAGAGAGATGAGAGAGAGAGAGAGAGAGAGAGAGAGAGAGAGAGAGAGAGAGAGAGAGAGAGGAGAGAGAGAGAGAGAGAGAGAGAGAGAGAGAGAGAGAGAGAGAGAGAGAGAGAGAGAGCGCATCTGAGTTTTCGCTCGTGCTTGATTGCGCGTCCATGTTTTTTGAATGGGTGGAGTCAGGGCCAGCGTTGGAGAAGAGAAGGTAGGACCTTATGAGTTCTGTATTTTCAAAATCTGCCGGCCGTTTTGCAAATCACATACCCCACCTTTAATGAGAAAATGTAAGCTGTGTTTTGAAGTATTACACTAGTGGTGAAGATATCAGTATCTGCCAATTTTAGTATTATTTTGGTGTCATTAGTTTGCTATATTGGGGAAATTGTTTTGATTAATGATTTAAGCAGATTTTAGAGCCACGTTAGGCCAATATCGAAAGCAGAAAATTGATAATGATATTATTATCGTCATCGGTCTGATTAGGCCAATGCTGGAAGCAGATCATTTTGTATTGTTATACACTCACCTAAAGGATTATTAGAAAAACCTGTTCAATTTCTCATTAATGCAATTATCTAATCAACCAATTACATGGCAGTTGCTTCAATGCATTTAGGGGTGTGGTCCTGGTCAAGACAATCTCCTGAACTCCAAACTGAATGTCAGAATGGGAAAGAAAGGTCATTTAAGCAATTTTGAGCATGGCATGGTTGTTGGTGCCAGACGGGCCAGTCTGAGTATTTCACAATCTGCTCAGTTACTGGGATTTTCACGCACAACCATTTCTAGGGTTTACAAAGAATGGTGTGAAAAGGGAAAAACATCCAGTATGCGGCAGTCCTATGGGTGAAAATGCCTTGTTAATGCTAGAGGTCAGAGGAGAATGGGCCGACTGATTCAAGCTGATAGAAGAGCAACTTTGACTGAAATAACCACTCGTTACAACCGAGGTATGCAGCAAAGCATTTGTGAAGCCACAACACGCACAAGCTTGAGGCGGATGGGCTACAACAGCAGAAGACCCCACCGGTTACCACTCATCTCCACTACAAATAGGAAAAAGAGGCTACAATTTGCAAGAGCTCACCAAAGTTGGACAGTTGAAGACTGGAAAAATGTTGCCTGATCTGATGAGTCTCGATTTCTGTTGAGACATTTAGATGGTAGAGTCAGAATTTGGCGTAAACAGAATGAGAACATGGATCCATCATGCCTTGTTACCACTGTGCAGGCTGGTGGTGGTGGTGTAATGGTGTGGGGGATGTTTTCTTGGCACACTTTAGGCCCCTTAGTGCCAATTGGCATTGTTTAAATTCCACTGCCTACCTGAGCATTGTTTCTGACCATGACCATCCCTTTATGGCCACCATTTACCCATCCTCTGATGGCTACTTCCAACAGGATAATGCACCATGTCACAAAGCTCGAAACATTTCAAATTGGTTTCTTGAACATGACAATGAGTTCACTGTACTAAAATGGCCCCCACAGTCACCAGATCTCAACCCAATAGAGCATCTTTGGGATGTGGTGGAACGGGAGCTTCGTGCCCTGGATGTGCATCCCACAATTCTCCATCAACTGCAAGATGCTATCTTATCAATATGGGCCAACATTTCTAAAGAATGCTTTCAGCAACTTGTTGAATCAATGCCACGTAGAATTAAGACAGTTCTGAAGGCGAAAGTGGGTCAAACACAGTATTAATATGGTGTTCCTAATAATCCTTTAGGTGAGTGTAAATATTCAGCAATATATTCCAAATTCAAACAGTACTCTCTTTCTGTGCCAACATTTAAAATTATAAATAAAGTCACTTGATTCATAATAATGTATAGCTTTAGAGTGAATGTTTGCTTAATAAAACAGACAATACAGATTGATAATGTTGCCCATCATATTAGCAATCTGTCATAAAAAAAATAAACACCTGCTATCAGTATTAGACACACTTTTCATTTTAAAGCATCATTAGTTTATATTGTTTAGTGGACACATGTAGTATAATTCAATCATTTATTTTTGACTGACTGATCAAAACAGAAATATTATACAGACAATTAAACATGAGATAAATAACATCTGCTCCCACTGTGACATTCAAGACCTTTATTATTTATTTATGTAAGCTTTATTTGGATAAACTATTTCCTTAGTCTATGAGTAAGGATCTTCAAATTAATAAAGATGTGTAGAGGTTGTTTGCTTTTAGAAGTGCATGAAAGACTTTATTTAAAGAAGAATTTAAACGAGACGCGCTCTCTCTGTCGTTCTCTTGTGAACCTCGAGTTATTTGTGCAATCTATCAAGAACAATCTGCCAAACTGCATTTGTGCTTCATATTCATAAATATGAAAGTGACTGAAGATGTCCACCGTTTCTGACTGTCCCTAAGAGATGATCTACACACACACACACACACACACACACACACACACACACACACACACACACACACACACACACACACACACACACACACACACACACACACACACACACACACACACACACACACACACACACACACACACACACTTTAATGTCACTGGAGAAAGCCATAGATGGATGTGTAAGGAATCTATCTGGCACTTCGGCTCTTTTGTCGGTCTTTTCCTCGGGAATAGAGAGCTTGGGATTTCTTTGTGTTCCCCCTCTCCTGTTTTCCAGCCTCAGTTTTTGCTCTTCCTCCTTCCTCTGCTTTGTCCAGGGGAATCATTACTGTTATGCTGAATATTTCATACACTTCAATACCTTTCTTCTCATTCACCTGACAAACACAGCCCTTCACAGTTCAGGAAATAAATAAAACACATCCTGAACTCTGAGTAAGTACTGCAGTCGCCGTAGCGGGAGAGAGTTCACCCGAGACTATATCACATCGCTTTTTCCCAGATGATAATGGATCAACAGAGATTTTAATTCTTTAGCATGTTGGGTTTTACCCGGTAACACTCGCTTGCTTGAAGAACACATTATTCCTTTCCTTTCCTTTCCTTTCCTTTCCTTTCCTTTCCTTTCCTTTATTTACCTTTATTTTCCTTTCCTTTCTTTCCTTTCCTTTCCTTTCCTTTTCTTTCCTTTCCTTCATTTTCCTTTCCGTTCTTTCCTTTCCTTTCCTTTCCCTTCTTTTCCTTAATTTACCTTTATTTTCCTTTCCCTTCCTTCCTTTTCTTTTCCTTTCCTTTCCTTTCCTTTCTTTTTTCCTTTCCTTTCCTTTCCTTTCCTTTCCTTTCTTCTTTCCTTTCCTTTCCTTTCCTTTCCTTTCCTTTCCTTTCCTTTCCTTACTTTACTTTACTTTACTTTACTTTCCTTTACTTCCTTTCCTTTTCTTTCCTTCCTTTTCCAACCTTAACCTAATCTAACCAGACCAAACCAAAATCTTTACACATATTTCCTTTCCTTTCCTTTCCTTTCCTTTCCTTTCCTTTCCTTTCCTTTCCTTTCCTTTCCTTTCCTTTCCTTTCCTTCCTCCCTTTTCCTTTCATTTTCTTTCCTTTTCTTTCCTTTCATTCCTTCCTCCCTTTTCCTTTCATTTTCTTTCCATGTCCTTCCTTTCCTTTCCTTTCATTTCCTTCCCTTCCCTTCCCTTCCCTTCCCTTTCCTTTCATTTCCTTCCTTTTCCTTTCCTTCTTTTTCCTTTCCTTCCTTTTATTTCCTTCCTTTCCTTTCCTTTCTTTCATTTCCTTCCTTTTCCTTTCCTTCATTTCCTTTCCTTTCCTTTACTTCCTTTCCTTTACTTCCTTTCCTTTCCTTTCCTTTCCTTTCCTTTCCTTTCCTTTCCTTTCCTTTCCTTTCCATTACTTCATTTTCTTTTCTTTTCTTTTCTTTCCTTTCCTTTCATTCCTTCCTTTTCCTTTCCTTTCCTTTCCTTTCCGTTTCTTTCCTTTCTTTCCTTTCTTCCTTTCTTTCCTTTCCTTTCCTTCCTTTTCCAACCTTACCTAATCTAATCTAACCAGACCAAACCAAAAATCTTTACACATATTTCCATTCTTTCCTTTCCTTTACTTCATTTCCTTTCCTTTCCTTTCATTCCTTCCTTTTCCTTTCCTTTCCCTTTCCTTTTCCTTTCCATTTCTTTTCTTTCTTTCCTTTCTCTTCTCTCCTTTCCTTTCCTTTCCTTTCCTTTCCTTCCTTTTCCAACCTTACCTAATCTAATCTAACCAGACCATACCAAACATATTTACACATATTTCCATTCTTTCCTCTCCTCTCCTCTCCTCTCCTTCCCTTTCCTTTCCTTTCCTTTCAGAGAGAATATAGGGCACTATTTGTCACTTTGAGTGATTTATTGCCCTTTGATTGACCACGCCCCTTTTTCCCACGCTTAGCCCCGCCCCTTTTCCCCCACGCTTAGCTCCGCCCCCTTTTCCCACGCTTAGTCCCGCCCCCCTCCCACCCACTTCCGGAGAGGTCATGTGACCGTGGGAATTCCCACGGTACGGAACCCCTCCCATCCGAACCGGTTCCGGAACCCCTCCCATCTGACCACATTTGAAGATGTACTTTTTTTTTTTTTTTCACAATTACATAGTGCTTAAAGATGTATAAAAGATTGTATAAAGTTTAAAATACATATGTCTTTAGCGTTCATACACTTGTAAAATGTTAAAACATTAATGAAAAAGTTTAAATTGTGTTTTCTTAACGTTATCGAAATTTTCTAGCATTAAAACATCTAAAACAGTGTGTAATGCAATTTTATATCAAACAATAGATCTATTTTCTATCATACGTTTTCTAAAATTAAAACATCAAACAATATTAAAGCATATTAAAGCTTTATGTTAAAAATCACAGTATCAAAAACACATGCATATTAAAAAACTGACTTACGTTTTTTTACATCCACGCTTTGTTGTTGAAAGAAGAACAAAAGTAATCCTGTTTAAAGATTTAATCCACCAGCAAAGATACATCCAGCACCAGCGGGATTGTCCAAAGGTATTAATCCATCTCCAAAGGTATATCAAACTCCAAAACTTTAGGGTTTTAATTCCAAAAGCTGTGTAAATGTAATTCCCCGGGAGCTCCGTGAAACACGTCTACACTCTTACATCCCAAAAGTTAGACTGACATCTGTGAGGTCTACAAAGCAGCCTGACATAGACTCCACCCCCTTTTCCCACGCTTAGTCCCGCCCCCTCCCACCCACTTCCGGAGAGGTCATGTGACCGTGAGAATTCCCACGGTACGGAACCCCTCCCATCCGAACCGGTTCCGGTCTGGGCACGTGTTGTACACCTGTTACGGGCATCTGTCTTGATCAATGTAAAAAATGTTCAAAATAATGGAAAAACATTCAAAACAATACATTTTCAATCTTTTATGAAGGATGACAGAAAACAGAGATAGGTTTAGTGTTTTTTATTAAAGAAAAGGGTCATAACACGTAGTGATTAAAACCATTAAATCCATTTATATCATTAAAACATAGTAATGTTCCATTTTACATAAAACATCTGTTTTAAAAAAGTGTTTTCAATCACAATAATAACTAAAACAGCGTGCATTAAAATTATATCAAGTAAATAGTTATGTTTTCTTAAAACATCTAACATCGTTTGTATTAAAATTACATCAAACAAATAGATCTAATATGTCTTCAGTGTTCACACACACTTGTAAGTTGTTTAAACTGCATTTCTTAAAGTTATCAAAATGTTTTAGTTCATAAAACATCTAACATCGGTTGTATTAAAACTATTTCTATCATACATTTACAACTATTTTCTATCATACATTTAAAAAAGTTGTTTTTTTCACAATAACACAGTGTTTAAAACTATTAAAACAATTTATATCATTAAGATACTATTGTCTTTAGTGTTCATACATGGTGCTAATATTAAAATTATATCAAGTAAATAGTTATGTTTTCTTAAAACATCTAACATCGCTTGTATTAAAATTACATCAAACAAATAGATCTAATATGTCTTCAGTGTTCACACACACATTTGTAAGTTGTTTAAATTGCATTTCTTAAAGTTATCAAAATGTTTTAGTTCATAAAACATCTAAAATGTTAAAACGTTAAAAGATCAACATCCAGTTATTTACAGAAAAGTAAGACGAGTTAAAAGTTTTTTTTTTTTTTTTCATTACAAAAGATACATTTAACCTTCATTATTTTTGTCAAACGTGTTACATTTTACATAAAACACGTCATAATATTAAAACTACAATGTGTTAAAAATATAGTTTTTAGCGGTCACCATACATTTGTAAAATGTTAAAACGTTTAGACATAAAAAATAAATAATTAATACATTTAAAAATATAATACGATAATTAAATAAATAAAAGTTTTAAATTGTGCTTTCTTAAAGTTATCAAAATGTTTAAGCATTAAAAACATCTAAAACAAGATGTATTAAAATTACATTATACAAATAGAACTAATCACTATATTTGAAGATGTACTTTTTTCACAATTACACGTTGTTTAAAAGTATTAAAACATTTTATATCATTAAAACATATATGACTTTAGTGTTCATACACTTGTAAGTTGTTAAAACATTAATGTAAAAGTTTAAATTGTGTTTTCTTAACGTTATCGAAATTTTCTAGCATTAAAACATCTAAAACAATGTGTAATGCAATTTTATATCAAACAATAGATCTATTTTCTATCATATGTTTTCTAAAATTAAAACATCAAACAAATAGACCTAACATGTCTTCAGTGTTAAAAATCACAATATCAAAAACACATGCATACATTTTTTAAAAAAAAACTGACTTACGTTTTTTACATCCACGCTTTGTTGTTGAAAGAAGAACAAAAGTAATCCAGTTTAATCCAACACCATCGATATATCCAAAGGTATTAATCCATCACTATAAAGGTATATCCAAAGGTTTAGAGATTTTAACTCCAAAAGTTGTGTAAATGTAATTTCCCGGGAGCTCCACGAAACACGTCCATTCACTGGCATCCCAAAAGTTAGACTGACATCTGTGAAGTCTACAAAGTAGCCTGACTCAGACTCCACCCTAGACCCGTCCCACATCTCGACCCTCCCACGACAGGTGATGAAGAGGTGTGGGAAAGGATGACAAAGAGTTCCCACGCGCACACACGCACACACGCACACGCACACACACCACACACACACACACACACACACACACACACACACACACACACACACACACACACACACAACACACACACACACACACACACACACACACACACACACATAATGAAAGAATAGACATCCGCACCCCATGCGTTGCGCATGCGCGCGCACACACATACATAATGAAAGAAGAGACGCCCCGTGCTCCGTTTGAAAAGACGCAAACTCGACGTAGGCCTACATTCTCTTGGAATTTAGGCTACGCTACTGCAGTCAGACCCAAAGACTCCTGAGAGATGCCTTGATGAAGCTATGATGGATTTAACTTTAGCTCCGCGAAAATTACAAGGATCGTGATTAACAAAATGAACCGGCGGAACGTGTGGAATATATTTTTCACTTGTCTGGAGGATGTGCGTGTACATATGATTTTGACAAGGACTACGTGAAGGCTGATTGACCAATGTGGATATAACGATAGAAGATTTACATGGAATACAACAGAGGACCTTCGATTTGGTTTTCACAGAGCGAGATATTGGATTTTATTTTTACCACGTTATGGATCGGATTGAAAAGACTGAGGAGACGGATTAACAAATGAGGAATATACAGACTGCTCGTGGACCACGTTAATAAATACCCACGTATTAATTAGAAGGTTATAAGGTATATGTATAAATGTATTTAATGTAATAAATAATAAATATACTTCCTTTGTATATCCTTTGCATCCATCCTATATCGTTGAACATCGATAAACATGCTCTTACATGCTCCCAGAGACACAGTCGAAGTCTACACGACATGCACGACATAACATACTGTACATATAACACAGGTAGATCACGTAACGATCAACGTGCAAACATAGTTAACATTGTAAACATTTAGACTGAATGCAATGATAGCGATCCTCAATCTCACTTATGAAAGTATTATACAATAAAACATGCACATGTGTTTACAATTAGTTGGACGCACACACATATTCCTTAGTTAACAACACTTGATTTCACTATTATTTACATTGAACAAGCCCATCCACAAATTCTCTCAACATTAGATGTTTTCAAACTTCACGGTAAGTTTTAGAACAGTCCAAAACGTGAGCAGAGGTGGGGGTGTTTGGGAGAGTCCATTTCTAAAGGGTCTTTTTTACTGTTTTAGAACAAATAACATTATGTCCAGGAGAAGTTCGCACTCACACACAAACACACTTCTACAATGTATTGTCTGTGGTAAGATCAGGGACTTGTTTTTAATTAAATAAAGTATTGTTTTTCACATATATTTGAAAAGTTCACCAACACATTTAAAAGTTTTAAAAAAGTTGTATAAAGTTATGGTTGGTATTCGTACATTTTACTACGTTATCAGAAAATGTTAGAGAAAGTTGTTACTTCTTTTTAATTCTGTATTTTTACAGACCTAAAACCATGATGCTTCAAAGTATGGAATATAAGTTTTTGAACATTTATAAAATTTTGAACATTTATAAATTTGTGTATTGCAAAAGCAGAAGTCTATTTTTATTCTGTATTTTTACAGACCTAAAACCATGATTAGAAGTAGTCAAAGACAAACGATTTTGAACATTTATAAATTTGTGTGTTGCAAAAGCAGAAGTCTATTTTCTTTAAATAAGGATTTAACGTTTTAATTTCTTTAAATCAGTCTGATGACACACATTATTTCTGTGATTAATTGATTAGTAATGTTGCGAGGGGTTTCCTCACACGAGTAAAGCACTTTAGACGTGTTTGTGACAAACACATTGTATTTACTTAGACTTTTTAAACGTATTTAACATTTTAAATGTTTTTCTTCTGTCCAACTTACGTTTCATACGAATTGCCTGAGACGTTTAACAACCACATATAGGGAATGCATGTTGATTAGTACGCTGTACCACTACCATCACTGTAGTATTCTGAGGAAATATCAGTTACTTACTTGGGATAATCTCATTAAATTCAAAAACATTTGTTTAATTTATAAAATCAGTCTAGCACCACATGCTTTCTGAGTGCATTTAAACATTATATATTTATTTTATATGATTTGTATTTCATGAAGACCTAAGGGGCCGAAATGATACTTTTTTAATACCATTTTGAAGCAGTACCTTTCAGTGTGCGGACTTCACACTTCTTTATTCAGTTTATTTCACTCAGTTGTCCTGGACCTAAGCCCAATTTGGATGTTAGGAATGTGAAAGCCAGCTTTATGTTTTTGACTCTTCATTGTATTTCCATAATGTGGTGTATGTAATTTTATTTTTGTGATTTTATACCAGCGTTTATCTTTAAGGTAGCCTTTTATTACACCGGCTGAGGGACTAACGGTGAAAATTACCACTCTTGAGCTAACTCGGGTACATTTACATTGTTTTAATGCTGATTAATGTAACACTGTCCCACTTTTCAAATAAAGAGAAAATGAAAAAGTACGTTTCAGACATAGTGCAAACACGCAATGTTCGAGAAAAGCTCATATTGGTGTAATCTTTGAGAGGTCTCATCCCAAAAACGTAAAACTTTGTGTTGGGATAACCCAGACATACCTTTACTAAAATAAACTTTATGGAAGTCATTTTCAAGCTGCATGCTTCGACATGTAACTAACTATACCATTATATATTTATATTATGTTCCCATGTTGCTTTAAAGTCTTTGTTGTTTGTTTGTTATTAACTATTACTTTTTATTTTTCAACATCCTATACAAATTAAAGAAACATATGAGCTAAGAATGTTCTCTAACCCAAAATAAACAGATAATGGAATGTTTGCAATCAATATATGTTAGATATTATAGTTGTATTTTACACACATCAACATATTTTGTCAGAAAGTTACACACTTGTAAAGCCTATATGGACTAACTTTAAAACATAGGCCTAATCTTTATACAGAAATCACACACGTCCAAACAAACATACAATATTCAAAAAGACCAAATCACTAAGAAAAGAGGAAATGAAAAGCATTTGTTTATAAGAAATACACAAAAGTTTGCAAATGACGGTTTATCATTAGTTTTTAGCCATCTTGCACAGTAGATGACACCGTTCACATCTTGTTTCTCGGATTGTACGTGTTTTAGACGATGACTTTTCTTTAGAATTTATGTGATAGTCTTTCTGTTTGAGAATGCTTGACTATCTATGACTGATGCTGAATCACACAAGTATTAACACATGATGTTTTACACTTAAACCATTACCACAGAATCACTTGAGTTAAATTAAAGCTTGAGTTAAGTTAAAACCAAACGTATCTTCATACCTGATGTGCCAGACACAAATTGTTCTAACAAATCTTTTTTGTTTTATAAATACTCGTTTCTTAGTTCTTTATGCAAAAAAGCAGATTAATTAAAAACAACAACAATACAAATAGTTTAAGTTGACATAAACAAACATCCCCTGATCATCCCATAAGTTATAGTAAACATTTACAATGTGTAATTCTGTCAGTTTGACATGATGTACCTGTACCACATTATTGTAATGCAAACACATTTGAAAATACAATCTCTTATACGACTTTAACCACTATAAGTGTTATGTGAAAAGTAAGACTTTTTAAAATGTAAATAGACCTATTGTTTGATGTAATTTTAATACAAACGGTTTTAGATGTTTTAAGAAAACATAACTATTGACTTGATATAATTTTAACACACGTTGTTTTAGATGTTTTTAATGCTAAACATTTTGATAACTTTTAGAAATGCAGTTTAAACTTTTTCATTAATGTTTTTACATTTTACAAGTGTAATAACACTAAATATATGTGTATTTTAACTTTATATATTTTATAATTGTGAAAAGCACAACTTCAAATATAGTAATTAGATGTATTTGCATAACATAATTTTAACTTTCTCATTAATGATTACAACTCTTATTGCGAACAATCCATCCATACATATGTTTTTGATCTTGTAATGTTTAATCAAAATGTTGTAATTGGAGTGAAAATCACTAAGTCACTAAACAATAGTTACACCCTCTGTTTACGACGTCATGACGGATACACCCCTATACAACTCCCTCCCCTCCAGTAGGGTTATATATCCACCCTGATAATCTCACAGGGAGACACAGAGCCGGTGACCTCCTGACAGAGCTGACCTAACAGGACTGTACGAGTTCAGGCGTAGACGTCTATACTACTACAACATCTCAGCGATCAAAGGTTGAAGGAACATTGTCTGATTGTTACATGGACAACCAAAGAACGCTTCAACATTCTTATATACCCGAGCATGACACGCATTGGGCTTCTTCGACTGACATCACTATGGAGGATCTGACCCATAACCCACAACTTCAGAATGTTAATGCACAAGACTCGGATGATCGTGCTGCAACGACTCAATCACATGACATTCCAGGAACTATCCGAATCTTTCAACATCGGATAGGGGACAAAGTTTACACCATCCATGAAGTTGAGTTCTAAAAATCTAAAAACTTTGGACTAAAAGCATGATGGAGCATAACTGTCCGTCGAGTTCTGAAGATGCTACGAACAAGCCTATGGTGTTTGACTGTGCCATGAGCAAAGAGTGCCGTTTAAGAGATACTATAGACTGTATGTTTGAAGATTATTTTAGAGGCCAGATGGCTGACTTGATGCATAAGATCATCGATGCTGCATGTGATTCGAATAACGACTGTGCGGGAGATACTAGACGTGTAACAAAACTCAAAAATGAAATGATTGTAAGAGGCCTAACAAATTCATGGCGTGATGTTACGATCGTGTGTCTTAATGCCAACGAGCCGATCTGTGTAATCCTCAGAAAAGTTCTGGGTGTGGTGATTGATTGTAGGAACAAGTTTGGAGTTCTCCGTATGTGTACGTTTGTAACAGATCTATGTGCGTCACTGTTTTCAAAAAAAAATGAGAAACTCTGTGCCGTCTGCGAAATCGTTGAAACTCTACTCACTTACATCCTAGAGCGAGATAACACAGCCTGCAAAAAATTTATTTCCTGGTTAGACAAACTTTAATGTCATTACTATTGTTTTACTTTTTAACATTTCAATGTATGAATATATTGTATAACGTTTCAATGTATGAATGTACTGTTTATCTCCCAATATATTGTTTAAATAAATTGTTTTTAAAAAAAAACAACTTTTGTGGTCATCTCTGAGATCATAAAAACAACATGCAACCTTAATCCATAAGATTAGGAGGTATTAAGCAATAATAATAATAATAATAATAACCAAATGATCTTCATTCTTTTGTTTAGCGGTATTTATAAATGGTTCGCATTATACCCATATCTCACAGCATCTTTTCAATAATAGACAAGCTGTTTAAATTGAGTTTAAGCAATGGCAAGTGTTTACATGTATCAAAAAGACCATTGTGTTACACCAAAACTATTATTTGTAGAATGATAATGTAATGTATTGAGTTCTTAGATCTGTTTTGTGTTATCTCAGTGTTTCTTGCTGTATGTTTATTTGTTTTTGTTTAACTGTGATTGGAAACAGTGTTCCCCACCTCAAAGAATATGTATGTTACAGGCGTAACAATGGTTTATTCAGAATGTAGCCTACTGTTTTTAAAGCTGATGTGTGGGGTTAGGCCTATATACAATAGGTACATTGCTTATATTTAGATGTCAAAATAAATAATCTCAACCATACTATCAAAGCTAAATTAGTGTTATGGATCTATTGCGAACAGCATGCATATGTTTTGACCTTGTGATGCTTAGTAAAAAATTTGTAACTTCTCTTTTTTCTAAAAAAAAAAAAAAAAAAAAAAAAAAAAAAAAACTTCTCTCTGGTGACATGCTGGAATTGCAGTTACTTCAGATGCATTGTGACTGTAATTTACATTAGTGTTGTCACGGTACCATAATTTCTGTATTCGGTACCAATACCAGTAAAAATTCACGGTTCTCGGTACCAATTTCGGTACCAAAGCTTAATTTAGATTAAATTTACATATATTAAAGTGTATATCACAGTTGATTAGTTATGTTTTCTTAATAAAACATCTAAAACCGGTTGTATTAAAATTTAATATCAAGCAATAGGTCTATTTTCTAACATATATTTGAACAAAAGTAGTAGTTTCACAATGACAGTGTTTAAAGGTGTATAAAAGACGGTATAAAGTTTAAAATACACATATATTTAGTGTTATTACACTTGTAAAATGTAAAAACATTAATGAAAAAGTTTAAACTGCATTTCTAAAAGTTATCAAAATGTTTAGCATTAAAAACATCTAAAACAACGTGTGTTAAAATTATATCAAGTCAATAGTTATGTTTTCTTAAAACATCTAAAACCGTTTGTATTAAAATTACATCAAACAATAGGTCTATTTACATTTTAAAAAGTCTTACTTTTCACATAACACTTATAGTGGTTAAAGTCGTATAAGAGATTGTATTTTCAAATGTGTTTGCATTACAATAATGTGGTACAGGTACATCATGTCAAACTGACAGAATTACACATTGTAAATGTTTACTATAACTTATGGGATGATCAGGGGATGTTTGTTTATGTCAACTTAAACTATTTGTATTGTTGTTGTTTTTAATTAATCTGCTTTTTTGCATAAAGAACTAAGAAACGAGTATTTATAAAACAAAAAAGATTTGTTAGAACAATTTGTGTCTGGCACATCAGGTATGAAGATACGTTTGGTTTTAACTTAACTCAAGCTTTAATTTAACTCAAGTGATTCTGTGGTAATGGTTTAAGTGTAAAACATCATGTGTTAATACTTGTGTGATTCAGCATCAGTCATAGATAGTCAAGCATTCTCAAACAGAAAGACTATCACATAAATTCTAAAGAAAAGTCATCGTCTAAAACACGTACAATCCGAGAAACAAGATGTGAACGGTGTCATCTACTGTGCAAGATGGCTAAAAACTAATGATAAACCGTCATTTGCAAACTTTTGTGTATTTCTTATAAACAAATGCTTTTCATTTCCTCTTTTCTTAGTGATTTGGTCTTTTTGAATATTGTATGTTTGTTTGGACGTGTGTGATTTCTGTATAAAGATTAGGCCTATGTTTTAAAGTTAGTCCATATAGGCTTTACAAGTGTGTAACTTTCTGACAAAATATGTTGATGTGTGTAAAATACAACTATAATATCTAACATATATTGATTGCAAACATTCCATTATCTGTTTATTTTGGGTTAGAGAACATTCTTAGCTCATATGTTTCTTTAATTTGTATAGGATGTTGAAAAATAAAAAGTAATAGTTAATAACAAACAAACAACAAAGACTTTAAAGCAACATGGGAACATAATATAAATATATAATGGTATAGTTAGTTACATGTCGAAGCATGCAGCTTGAAAATGACTTCCATAAAGTTTATTTTAGTAAAGGTATGTCTGGGTTATCCCAACACAAAGTTTTACGTTTTTGGGATGAGACCTCTCAAAGATTACACCAATATGAGCTTTTCTCGAACATTGCGTGTTTGCACTATGTCTGAAACGTACTTTTTCATTTTCTCTTTATTTGAAAAGTGGGACAGTGTTACATTAATCAGCATTAAAACAATGTAAATGTACCCGAGTTAGCTCAAGAGTGGTAATTTTCACCGTTAGTCCCTCAGCCGGTGTAATAAAAGGCTACCTTAAAGATAAACGCTGGTATAAAATCACAAAAATAAAATTACATACACCACATTATGGAAATACAATGAAGAGTCAAAAACATAAAGCTGGCTTTCACATTCCTAACATCCAAATTGGGCTTAGGTCCAGGACAACTGAGTGAAATAAACTGAATAAAGAAGTGTGAAGTCCGCACACTGAAAGGTACTGCTTCAAAATGGTATTAAAAAAGTATCATTTCGGCCCCTTAGGTCTTCATGAAATACAAATCATATAAAATAAATATATAATGTTTAAATGCACTCAGAAAGCATGTGGTGCTAGACTGATTTTATAAATTAAACAAATGTTTTTGAATTTAATGAGATTATCCCAAGTAAGTAACTGATATTTCCTCAGAATACTACAGTGATGGTAGTGGTACAGCGTACTAATCAACATGCATTCCCTATATGTGGTTGTTAAACGTCTCAGGCAATTCGTATGAAACGTAAGTTGGACAGAAGAAAAACATTTAAAATGTTAAATACGTTTAAAAAGTCTAAGTAAATACAATGTGTTTGTCACAAACACGTCTAAAGTGCTTTACTCGTGTGAGGAAACCCCTCGCAACATTACTAATCAATTAATCACAGAAATAATGTGTGTCATCAGACTGATTTAAAGAAATTAAAACGTTAAATCCTTATTTAAAGAAAATAGACTTCTGCTTTTGCAACACACAAATTTATAAATGTTCAAAATCGTTTGTCTTTGACTACTTCTAATCATGGTTTTAGGTCTGTAAAAATACAGAATAAAAATAGACTTCTGCTTTTGCAATACACAAATTTATAAATGTTCAAAATCTTATAAATGTTCAAAAACTTATATTCCATACTTTGAAGCATCATGGTTTTAGGTCTGTAAAAATACAGAATTAAAAAGAAGTAACAACTTTCTCTAACATTTTCTGATAACGTAGTAAAATGTACGAATACCAACCATAACTTTATACAACTTTTTTAAAACTTTTAAATGTGTTGGTGAACTTTTCAAATATATGTGAAAAACAATACTTTATTTAATTAAAAACAAGTCCCTGATCTTACCACAGACAATACATTGTAGAAGTGTGTTTGTGTGTGAGTGCGAACTTCTCCTGGACATAATGTTATTTGTTCTAAAACAGTAAAAAAGACCCTTTAGAAATGGACTCTCCCAAACACCCCCACCTCTGCTCACGTTTTGGACTGTTCTAAAACTTACCGTGAAGTTTGAAAACATCTAATGTTGAGAGAATTTGTGGATGGGCTTGTTCAATGTAAATAATAGTGAAATCAAGTGTTGTTAACTAAGGAATATGTGTGTGCGTCCAACTAATTGTAAACACATGTGCATGTTTTATTGTATAATACTTTCATAAGTGAGATTGAGGATCGCTATCATTGCATTCAGTCTAAATGTTTACAATGTTAACTATGTTTGCACGTTGATCGTTACGTGATCTACCTGTGTTATATGTACAGTATGTTATGTCGTGCATGTCGTGTAGACTTCGACTGTGTCTCTGGGAGCATGTAAGAGCATGTTTATCGATGTTCAACGATATAGGATGGATGCAAAGGATATACAAAGGAAGTATATTTATTATTTATTACATTAAATACATTTATACATATACCTTATAACCTTCTAATTAATACGTGGGTATTTATTAACGTGGTCCACGAGCAGTCTGTATATTCCTCATTTGTTAATCCGTCTCCTCAGTCTTTTCAATCCGATCCATAACGTGGTAAAAATAAAATCCAATATCTCGCTCTGTGAAAACCAAATCGAAGGTCCTCTGTTGTATTCCATGTAAATCTTCTATCGTTATATCCACATTGGTCAATCAGCCTTCACGTAGTCCTTGTCAAAATCATATGTACACGCACATCCTCCAGACAAGTGAAAAATATATTCCACACGTTCCGCCGGTTCATTTTGTTAATCACGATCCTTGTAATTTTCGCGGAGCTAAAGTTAAATCCATCATAGCTTCATCAAGGCATCTCTCAGGAGTCTTTGGGTCTGACTGCAGTAGCGTAGCCTAAATTCCAAGAGAATGTAGGCCTACGTCGAGTTTGCGTCTTTTCAAACGGAGCACGGGGCGTCTCTTCTTTCATTATGTATGTGTGTGCGCGCGCATGCGCAACGCATGGGGTGCGGATGTCTATTCTTTCATTATGTGTGTGTGTGTGTGTGTGTGTGTGTGTGTGTGTGTGTGTGTGTGTGTGTGTGTGTGTGTGTGTGTGTGTGTGTGTGTGTGTGTGTGTGTGTGTGTGTGTGTGTGTGTGTGCGTGTGCGTGTGTGCGTGTGTGCGCGTGGGAACTCTTTGTCATCCTTTCCCACACCTCTTCATCACCTGTCGTGGGAGGGTCGAGATGTGGGACGGGTCTAGGGGTGGAGTCTGAGTCAGGCTACTTTGTAGACTTCACAGATGTCAGTCTAACTTTTGGGATGCCAGTGAATGGACGTGTTTCGTGGAGCTCCCGGGAAATTACATTTACACAACTTTTGGAGTTAAAATCTCTAAACCTTTGGATATAACCTTTATAGTGATGGATTAATACCTTTGGATATATCGATGGTGTTGGATTAAACTGGATTACTTTTGTTCTTCTTTCAACAACAAAGCGTGGATGTAAAAAACGTAAGTCAGTTTTTTTTTAAAAAATGTATGCATGTGTTTTTGATATTGTGATTTTTAACACTGAAGACATGTTAGGTCTATTTGTTTGATGTTTTAATTTTAGAAAACATATGATAGAAAATAGATCTATTGTTTGATATAAAATTGCATTACACATTGTTTTAGATGTTTTAATGCTAGAAAATTTCGATAACGTTAAGAAAACACAATTTAAACTTTTACATTAATGTTTTAACAACTTACAAGTGTATGAACACTAAAGTCATATATGTTTTAATGATATAAAATGTTTTAATACTTTTAAACAACGTGTAATTGTGAAAAAAGTACATCTTCAAATATAGTGATTAGTTCTATTTGTATAATGTAATTTTAATACATCTTGTTTTAGATGTTTTTAATGCTTAAACATTTTGATAACTTTAAGAAAGCACAATTTAAAACTTTTATTTATTTAATTATCGTATTATATTTTTAAATGTATTAATTATTTATTTTTTATGTCTAAACGTTTTAACATTTTACAAATGTATGGTGACCGCTAAAAACTATATTTTTAACACATTGTAGTTTTAATATTATGACGTGTTTTATGTAAAATGTAACACGTTTGACAAAAATAATGAAGGTTAAATGTATCTTTTGTAATGAAAAAAAAAAAAAAAACTTTTAACTCGTCTTACTTTTCTGTAAATAACTGGATGTTGATCTTTTAACGTTTTAACATTTTAGATGTTTTATGAACTAAAACATTTTGATAACTTTAAGAAATGCAGTTTAAACAACTTACAAATGTGTGTGTGAACACTGAAGACATATTAGATCTATTTGTTTGATGTAATTTTAATACAAGCGATGTTAGATGTTTTAAGAAAACATAACTATTTACTTGATATAATTTTAATATTAGCACCATGTATGAACACTAAAGACAATAGTATCTTAATGATATAAATTGTTTTAATAGTTTTAAACACTGTGTTATTGTGAAAAAAACAACTTTTTTAAATGTATGATAGAAAATAGTTGTAAATGTATGATAGAAATAGTTTTAATACAACCGATGTTAGATGTTTTATGAACTAAAACATTTTGATAACTTTAAGAAATGCAGTTTAAACAACTTACAAGTGTGTGTGAACACTGAAGACATATTAGATCTATTTGTTTGATGTAATTTTAATACAAACGATGTTAGATGTTTTAAGAAAACATAACTATTTACTTGATATAATTTTAATGCACGCTGTTTTAGTTATTATTGTGATTGAAAACACTTTTTTAAAACAGATGTTTTATGTAAAATGGAACATTACTATGTTTTAATGATATAAATGGATTTAATGGTTTTAATCACTACGTGTTATGACCCTTTTCTTTAATAAAAAACACTAAACCTATCTCTGTTTTCTGTCATCCTTCATAAAAGATTGAAAATGTATTGTTTTGAATGTTTTTCCATTATTTTGAACATTTTTTACATTGATCAAGACAGATGCCCGTAACAGGTGTACAACACGTGCCCAGACCGGAACCGGTTCGGATGGGAGGGGTTCCGTACCGTGGGAATTCTCACAGAGAGAATATAGGGCACTATTTGTCACTTTGAGTGATTTATTGCCCTTTGATTGACCACGCCCCTTTTTCCCACGCTTAGCCCCGCCCCTTTTCCCACGCTTAGCTCCGCCCCCTTTTCCCACGCTTAGTCCCGCCCCCCTCCCACCCACTTCCGGAGAGGTCATGTGACCGTGGGAATTCCCACGGTACGGAACCCCTCCCATCCGAACCGGTTCCGGAACCCCTCCCATCTGACCACATTTGAAGATGTACTTTTTTTTTTTTTTCACAATTACATAGTGCTTAAAGATGTATAAAAGATTGTATAAAGTTTAAAATACATATGTCTTTAGCGTTCATACACTTGTAAAATGTTAAAACATTAATGAAAAAGTTTAAATTGTGTTTTCTTAACGTTATCGAAATTTTCTAGCATTAAAACATCTAAAACAGTGTGTAATGCAATTTTATATCAAACAATAGATCTATTTTCTATCATACGTTTTCTAAAATTAAAACATCAAACAATATTAAAGCATATTAAAGCTTTATGTTAAAAATCACAGTATCAAAAACACATGCATATTAAAAAACTGACTTACGTTTTTTTACATCCACGCTTTGTTGTTGAAAGAAGAACAAAAGTAATCCTGTTTAAAGATTTAATCCACCAGCAAAGATACATCCAGCACCAGCGGGATTGTCCAAAGGTATTAATCCATCTCCAAAGGTATATCAAACTCCAAAACTTTAGGGTTTTAATTCCAAAAGCTGTGTAAATGTAATTCCCCGGGAGCTCCGTGAAACACGTCTACACTCTTACATCCCAAAAGTTAGACTGACATCTGTGAGGTCTACAAAGCAGCCTGACATAGACTCCACCCCCTTTTCCCACGCCTTAGTCCCGCCCCCTCCCACCCACTTCCGGAGAGGTCATGTGACCGTGAGAATTCCCACGGTACGGAACCCCTCCCATCCGAACCGGTTCCGGTCTGGGCACGTGTTGTACACCTGTTACGGGCATCTGTCTTGATCAATGTAAAAAATGTTCAAAATAATGGAAAAACATTCAAAACAATACATTTTCAATCTTTTATGAAGGATGACAGAAAACAGAGATAGGTTTAGTGTTTTTTATTAAAGAAAAGGGTCATAACACGTAGTGATTAAAACCATTAAATCCATTTATATCATTAAAACATAGTAATGTTCCATTTTACATAAAACATCTGTTTTAAAAAAGTGTTTTCAATCACAATAATAACTAAAACAGCGTGCATTAAAATTATATCAAGTAAATAGTTATGTTTTCTTAAAACATCTAACATCGCTTGTATTAAAATTACATCAAACAAATATATCTAATATGTCTTCAGTGTTCACACACACTTGTAAGTTGTTTAAACTGCATTTCTTAAAGTTATCAAAATGTTTTAGTTCATAAAACATCTAACATCGGTTGTATTAAAACTATTTCTATCATACATTTACAACTATTTTCTATCATACATTTAAAAAAGTTGTTTTTTTTCACAATAACACAGTGTTTAAAACTATTAAAACAATTTATATCATTAAGATACTATTGTCTTTAGTGTTCATACACGGTGCTAATATTAAAATTATATCAAGTAAATAGTTATGTTTTCTTAAAACATCTAACATCGCTTGTATTAAAATTACATCAAACAAATAGATCTAATATGTCTTCAGTGTTCACACACACATTTGTAAGTTGTTTAAACTGCATTTCTTAAAGTTATCAAAATGTTTTAGTTCATAAAACATCTAAAATGTTAAAACGTTAAAAGATCAACATCCAGTTATTTACAGAAAAGTAAGACGAGTTAAAAGTTTTTTTTTTTTTTTTTCATTACAAAAGATACATTTAACCTTCATTATTTTTGTCAAACGTGTTACATTTTACATAAAACACGTCATAATATTAAAACTACAATGTGTTAAAAATATAGTTTTTAGCGGTCACCATACATTTGTAAAATGTTAAAACGTTTAGACATAAAAAATAAATAATTAATACATTTAAAAATATAATACGATAATTAAATAAATAAAAGTTTTAAATTGTGCTTTCTTAAAGTTATCAAAATGTTTAAGCATTAAAAACATCTAAAACAAGATGTATTAAAATTACATTATACAAATAGAACTAATCACTATATTTGAAGATGTACTTTTTTCACAATTACACGTTGTTTAAAAGTATTAAAACATTTTATATCATTAAAACATATATGACTTTAGTGTTCATACACTTGTAAGTTGTTAAAACATTAATGTAAAAGTTTAAATTGTGTTTTCTTAACGTTATCGAAATTTTCTAGCATTAAAACATCTAAAACAATGTGTAATGCAATTTTATATCAAACAATAGATCTATTTTCTATCATATGTTTTCTAAAATTAAAACATCAAACAAATAGACCTAACATGTCTTCAGTGTTAAAAATCACAATATCAAAAACACATGCATATTAAAAAACTGACTTACGTTTTTTACATCCACGCTTTGTTGTTGAAAGAAGAACAAAAGTAATCCAGTTTAATCCAACACCATCGATATATCCAAAGGTATTAATCCATCACTATAAAGGTATATCCAAAGGTTTAGAGATTTTAACTCCAAAAGTTGTGTAATGTAATTTCCCGGGAGCTCCACGAAACACGTCCATTCACTGGCATCCCAAAAGTTAGACTGACATCTGTGAAGTCTACAAAGTAGCCTGACTCAGACTCCACCCCTAGACCCGTCCCACATCTCGACCCTCCCACGACAGGTGATGAAGAGGTGTGGGAAAGGATGACAAAGAGTTCCCACGCGCACACACGCACACACGCACACGCACAAACACACACACACAACCAACACACACACACACACACACACACACACACACACACACACACACACACACAACACACCACACACACACACACACACACACACACACACACACACACACATAATGAAAGAATAGACATCCGCACCCCATGCGTTGCGCATGCGCGCGCACACACATACATAATGAAAGAAGAGACGCCCCGTGCTCCGTTTGAAAAGACGCAAACTCGACGTAGGCCTACATTCTCTTGGAATTTAGGCTACGCTACTGCAGAGTCAGACCCAAAGACTCCCGAGAGATGCCTTGATGAAGCTATGATGGATTTAACTTTAGCTCCGCGAAAATTACAAGGATCGTGATTAACAAAATGAACCGGCGGAACGTGTGGAATATATTTTTCACTTGTCTGGAGGATGTGCGTGTACATATGATTTTGACAAGGACTACGTGAAGGCTGATTGACCAATGTGGATATAACGATAGAAGATTTACATGGAATACAACAGAGGACCTTCGATTTGGTTTTCACAGAGCGAGATATTGGATTTTATTTTTACCACGTTATGGATCGGATTGAAAAGACTGAGGAGACGGATTAACAAATGAGGAATATACAGACTGCTCGTGGACCACGTTAATAAATACCCACGTATTAATTAGAAGGTTATAAGGTATATGTATAAATGTATTTAATGTAATAAATAATAAATATACTTCCTTTGTATATCCTTTGCATCCATCCTATATCGTTGAACATCGATAAACATGCTCTTACATGCTCCCAGAGACACAGTCGAAGTCTACACGACATGCCGACATAACATACTGTACATATAACACAGGTAGATCACGTAACGATCAACGTGCAAACATAGTTAACATTGTAAACATTTAGACTGAATGCAATGATAGCGATCCTCAATCTCACTTATGAAAGTATTATACAATAAAACATGCACATGTGTTTACAATTAGTTGGACGCACACACACATATTCCTTAGTTAACAACACTTGATTTCACTATTATTTACATTGAACAAGCCCATCCACAAATTCTCTCAACATTAGATGTTTTCAAACTTCACGGTAAGTTTCAGAACAGTCCAAAACGTGAGCAGAGGTGGGGGTGTTTGGGAGAGTCCATTTCTAAAGGGTCTTTTTTACTGTTTTAGAACAAATAACATTATGTCCAGGAGAAGTTCGCACTCACACACAAACACACTTCTACAATGTATTGTCTGTGGTAAGATCAGGGACTTGTTTTTAATTAAAGAAAGTATTGTTTTTCACATATATTTGAAAAGTTCACCAACACATTTAAAAGTTTTAAAAAAGTTGTATAAAGTTATGGTTGGTATTCGTACATTTTACTACGTTATCAGAAAATGTTAGAGAAAGTTGTTACTTCTTTTTAATTCTGTATTTTTACAGACCTAAAACCATGATGCTTCAAAGTATGGAATATAAGTTTTTGAACATTTATAAGATTTTGAACATTTATAAATTTGTGTATTGCAAAAGCAGAAGTCTATTTTTATTCTGTATTTTTACAGACCTAAAACCATGATTAGAAGTAGTCAAAGACAAACGATTTTGAACATTTATAAATTTGTGTGTTGCAAAAGCAGAAGTCTATTTTCTTTAAATAAGGATTTAACGTTTTAATTTCTTTAAATCAGTCTGATGACACACATTATTTCTGTGATTAATTGATTAGTAATGTTGCGAGGGGTTTCCTCACACGAGTAAAGCACTTTAGACGTGTTTGTGACAAACACATTGTATTTACTTAGACTTTTTAAACGTATTTAACATTTTAAATGTTTTTCTTCTGTCCAACTTACGTTTCATACGAATTGCCTGAGACGTTTAACAACCACATATAGGGAATGCATGTTGATTAGTACGCTGTACCACTACCATCACTGTAGTATTCTGAGGAAATATCAGTTACTTACTTGGGATAATCTCATTAAATTCAAAAACATTTGTTTAATTTATAAAATCAGTCTAGCACCACATGCTTTCTGAGTGCATTTAAACATTATATATTTATTTTATATGATTTGTATTTCATGAAGACCTAAGGGGCCGAAATGATACTTTTTTAATACCATTTTGAAGCAGTACCTTTCAGTGTGCGGACTTCACACTTCTTTATTCAGTTTATTTCACTCAGTTGTCCTGGACCTAAGCCCAATTTGGATGTTAGGAATGTGAAAGCCAGCTTTATGTTTTTGACTCTTCATTGTATTTCCATAATGTGGTGTATGTAATTTTATTTTTGTGATTTTATACCAGCGTTTATCTTTAAGGTAGCCTTTTATTACACCGGCTGAGGGACTAACGGTGAAAATTACCACTCTTGAGCTAACTCGGGTACATTTACATTGTTTTAATGCTGATTAATGTAACACTGTCCCACTTTTCAAATAAAGAGAAAATGAAAAAGTACGTTTCAGACATAGTGCAAACACGCAATGTTCGAGAAAAGCTCATATTGGTGTAATCTTTGAGAGGTCTCATCCCAAAAACGTAAAACTTTGTGTTGGGATAACCCAGACATACCTTTACTAAAATAAACTTTATGGAAGTCATTTTCAAGCTGTGAGTATGCTTCGACATGTAACTATACCATTATATATTTATATTATGTTCCCATGTTGCTTTAAAGTCTTTGTTGTTTGTTTGTTATTAACTATTACTTTTTATTTTTCAACATCCTATACAAATTAAAGAAACATATGAGCTAAGAATGTTCTCTAACCCAAAATAAACAGATAATGGAATGTTTGCAATCTACAATATATGTTAGATATTATAGTTGTATTTTACACACATCAACATATTTTGTCAGAAAGTTACACACTTGTAAAGCCTATATGGACTAACTTTAAAACATAGGCCTAATCTTTATACAGAAATCACACACGTCCAAACAAACATACAATATTCAAAAAGACCAAATCACTAAGAAAAGAGGAAATGAAAAGCATTTGTTTATAAGAAATACACAAAAGTTTGCAAATGACGGTTTATCATTAGTTTTTAGCCATCTTGCACAGTAGATGACACCGTTCACATCTTGTTTCTCGGATTGTACGTGTTTTAGACGATGACTTTTCTTTAGAATTTATGTGATAGTCTTTCTGTTTGAGAATGCTTGACTATCTATGACTGATGCTGAATCACACAAGTATTAACACATGATGTTTTACACTTAAACCATTACCACAGAATCACTTGAGTTAAATTAAAGCTTGAGTTAAGTTAAAACCAAACGTATCTTCATACCTGATGTGCCAGACACAAATTGTTCTAACAAATCTTTTTTGTTTTATAAATACTCGTTTCTTAGTTCTTTATGCAAAAAAGCAGATTAATTAAAAACAACAACAATACAAATAGTTTAAGTTGACATAAACAAACATCCCCTGATCATCCCATAAGTTATAGTAAACATTTACAATGTGTAATTCTGTCAGTTTGACATGATGTACCTGTACCACATTATTGTAATGCAAACACATTTGAAAATACAATCTCTTATACGACTTTAACCACTATAAGTGTTATGTGAAAAGTAAGACTTTTTAAAATGTAAATAGACCTATTGTTTGATGTAATTTTAATACAAACGGTTTTAGATGTTTTAAGAAAACATAACTATTGACTTGATATAATTTTAACACACGTTGTTTTAGATGTTTTTAATGCTAAACATTTTGATAACTTTTAGAAATGCAGTTTAAAACTTTTTCATTAATGTTTTTTACATTTTACAAGTGTAATAACACTAAATATATGTGTATTTTAACTTTATATACCTTTAAACGATGTTAATTGTGAAAAGCACAACTTCAAATATAGTAATTAGATGTATTTGCATAACATAATTTTAACTTTCTCATTAATGATTACAACTCTTATTGCGAACAATCCATCCATACATATGTTTTTGATCTTGTAATGTTTAATCAAAATGTTGTAATTGGAGTGAAAATCACTAAGTCACTAAACAACAGTTACACCCACTGTTTACGACGTCATGACGGATACACCCCTATACAACTCCCTCCCCTCCAGTAGGGTTATATATCCACCCTGATAATCTCACAGGGAGACACAGAGCCGGTGACCTCCTGACAGAGCTGACCTAACAGGACTGTACGAGTTCAGGCGTAGACGTCTATACTACTACAACATCTCAGCGATCAAAGGTTGAAGGAACATTGTCTGATTGTTACATGGACAACCAAAGAACGCTTCAACATTCTTATATACCCGAGCATGACACGCATTGGGCTTCTTCGACTGACATCACTATGGAGGATCTGACCCATAACCCACAACTTCAGAATGTTAATGCACAAGACTCGGATGATCGTGCTGCAACGACTCAATCACATGACATTCCAGGAACTATCCGAATCTTTCAACATCGGATAGGGGACAAAGTTTACACCATCCATGAAGTTGAGTTCTAAAAATCTAAAAACTTTGGACTAAAAGCATGATGGAGCATAACTGCCCTTTGAGTTCTGAAGATGCTACGAACAAGCCTATGGTGTTTGACTGTGCCATGAGCAAAGAGTGCCGTTTAAGAGATACTATAGACTGTATGTTTGAAGATTATTTTAGAGGCCAGATGGCTGACTTGATGCATAAGATCATCGATGCTGCGTGTGATTCGAATAACGACTGTGCGGGAGATACTAGACGTGTAACAAAACTCAAAAATGAAATGATTGTAAGAGGCCTAACAAATTCATGGCGTGATGTTACGATCGTGTGTCTTAATGCCAACGAGCCGATCTGTGTATTCCTCAGAAAAGTTCTGGGTGTGGTGATTGATTGTAGGAACAAGTTTGGAGTTCTCTGTATGTGTACGTTTGTAACAGATCTATGTGCGTCACTGTTTTCAAAAAAAAATGAGAAACTCTGTGCCGTCTGCGAAATCGTTGAAACTCTACTCACTTACATCCTAGAGCGAGATAACACAGCCTGCAAAAAATTTATTTCCTGGTTAGACAAACTTTAATGTCATTACTATTGTTTTACTTTTTAACATTTCAATGTATGAATATATTGTATAACGTTTCAATGTATGAATGTACTGTTTATCTCCCAATATATTGTTTAAATAAATTGTTTTTAAAAAAAACAACTTTTGTGGTCATCTCTGAGATCATAAAAACAACATGCAACCTTAATCCATAAGATTAGGAGGTATTAAGCAATAATAATAATAATAATAATAACCAAATGATCTTCATTCTTTTGTTTAGCGGTATTTATAAATGGTTCGCATTATACCCATATCTCACAGCATCTTTTCAATAATAGACAAGCTGTTTAAATTGAGTTTAAGCAATGGCAAGTGTTTACATGTATCAAAAAGACCATTGTGTTACACCAAAACTATTATTTGTAGAATGATAATGTAATGTATTGAGTTCTTAGATCTGTTTTGTGTTATCTCAGTGTTTCTTGCTGTATGTTTATTTGTTTTTGTTTAACTGTGATTGGAAACAGTGTTCCCCACCTCAAAGAATATGTATGTTACAGGCGTAACAATGGTTTATTCAGAATGTAGCCTACTGTTTTAAAGCTGATGTGTGGGGTTAGGCCTATATACAATAGGTACATTGCTTATATTTAGATGTCAAAATAAATAATCTCAACCATACTATCAAAGCTAAATTAGTGTTATGGATCTATTGCGAACAGCATGCATATGTTTTGACCTTGTGATGCTTAGTAAAAAATTTGTAACTTCTCTTTTTTCTAAAAAAAAAAAAAAAAAAAAAAAAAAAAAACTTCTCTCTGGTGACATGCTGGAATTGCAGTTACTTCAGATGCATTGTGACTGTAATTTACATTAGTGTTGTCACGGTACCATAATTTCTGTATTCGGTACCAATACCAGTAAAAATTCACGGTTCTCGGTACCAATTTCGGTACCAAAGCTTAATTTAGATTAAATTTACATATATTAAAGTGTATATCACAGTTGATTAGTTATGTTTTCTTAATAAAACATCTAAAACCGGTTGTATTAAAATTTAATATCAAGCAATAGGTCTATTTTCTAACATATATTTGAACAAAAGTAGTAGTTTCACAATGACAGTGTTTAAAGGTGTATAAAAGACGGTATAAAAGTTTAAAATACACATATATTTAGTGTTATTACACTTGTAAAATGTAAAAACATTAATGAAAAAGTTTAAACTGCATTTCTAAAAGTTATCAAAATGTTTAGCATTAAAAACATCTAAAACAACGTGTGTTAAAATTATATCAAGTCAATAGTTATGTTTTCTTAAAACATCTAAAACCGTTTGTATTAAAATTACATCAAACAATAGGTCTATTTACATTTTAAAAAGTCTTACTTTTCACATAACACTTATAGTGGTTAAAGTCGTATAAGAGATTGTATTTTCAAATGTGTTTGCATTACAATAATGTGGTACAGGTACATCATGTCAAACTGACAGAATTACACATTGTAAATGTTTACTATAACTTATGGGATGATCAGGGGATGTTTGTTTATGTCAACTTAAACTATTTGTATTGTTGTTGTTTTTAATTAATCTGCTTTTTTGCATAAAGAACTAAGAAACGAGTATTTATAAAACAAAAAAGATTTGTTAGAACAATTTGTGTCTGGCACATCAGGTATGAAGATACGTTTGGTTTTAACTTAACTCAAGCTTTAATTTAACTCAAGTGATTCTGTGGTAATGGTTTAAGTGTAAAACATCATGTGTTAATACTTGTGTGATTCAGCATCAGTCATAGATAGTCAAGCATTCTCAAACAGAAAGACTATCACATAAATTCTAAAGAAAAGTCATCGTCTAAAACACGTACAATCCGAGAAACAAGATGTGAACGGTGTCATCTACTGTGCAAGATGGCTAAAAACTAATGATAAACCGTCATTTGCAAACTTTTGTGTATTTCTTATAAACAAATGCTTTTCATTTCCTCTTTTCTTAGTGATTTGGTCTTTTTGAATATTGTATGTTTGTTTGGACGTGTGTGATTTCTGTATAAAGATTAGGCCTATGTTTTAAAGTTAGTCCATATAGGCTTTACAAGTGTGTAACTTTCTGACAAAATATGTTGATGTGTGTAAAATACAACTATAATATCTAACATATATTGTAGATTGCAAACATTCCATTATCTGTTTATTTTGGGTTAGAGAACATTCTTAGCTCATATGTTTCTTTAATTTGTATAGGATGTTGAAAAATAAAAAGTAATAGTTAATAACAAACAAACAACAAAGACTTTAAAGCAACATGGGAACATAATATAATATATAATGGTATAGTTACATGTCGAAGCATACTCACAGCTTGAAAATGACTTCCATAAAGTTTATTTTAGTAAAGGTATGTCTGGGTTATCCCAACACAAAGTTTTACGTTTTTGGGATGAGACCTCTCAAAGATTACACCAATATGAGCTTTTCTCGAACATTGCGTGTTTGCACTATGTCTGAAACGTACTTTTTCATTTTCTCTTTATTTGAAAAGTGGGACAGTGTTACATTAATCAGCATTAAAACAATGTAAATGTACCCGAGTTAGCTCAAGAGTGGTAATTTTCACCGTTAGTCCCTCAGCCGGTGTAATAAAAGGCTACCTTAAAGATAAACGCTGGTATAAAATCACAAAAATAAAATTACATACACCACATTATGGAAATACAATGAAGAGTCAAAAACATAAAGCTGGCTTTCACATTCCTAACATCCAAATTGGGCTTAGGTCCAGGACAACTGAGTGAAATAAACTGAATAAAGAAGTGTGAAGTCCGCACACTGAAAGGTACTGCTTCAAAATGGTATTAAAAAAGTATCATTTCGGCCCCTTAGGTCTTCATGAAATACAAATCATATAAAATAAATATATAATGTTTAAATGCACTCAGAAAGCATGTGGTGCTAGACTGATTTTATAAATTAAACAAATGTTTTTGAATTTAATGAGATTATCCCAAGTAAGTAACTGATATTTCCTCAGAATACTACAGTGATGGTAGTGGTACAGCGTACTAATCAACATGCATTCCCTATATGTGGTTGTTAAACGTCTCAGGCAATTCGTATGAAACGTAAGTTGGACAGAAGAAAAACATTTAAAATGTTAAATACGTTTAAAAAGTCTAAGTAAATACAATGTGTTTGTCACAAACACGTCTAAAGTGCTTTACTCGTGTGAGGAAACCCCTCGCAACATTACTAATCAATTAATCACAGAAATAATGTGTGTCATCAGACTGATTTAAAGAAATTAAAACGTTAAATCCTTATTTAAAGAAAATAGACTTCTGCTTTTGCAACACACAAATTTATATAATGTTCAAAATCGTTTGTCTTTGACTACTTCTAATCATGGTTTTAGGTCTGTAAAAATACAGAATAAAAATAGACTTCTGCTTTTGCAATACACAAATTTATAAATGTTCAAAATCTTATAAATGTTCAAAAACTTATATTCCATACTTTGAAGCATCATGGTTTTAGGTCTGTAAAAATACAGAATTAAAAAGAAGTAACAACTTTCTCTAACATTTTCTGATAACGTAGTAAAATGTACGAATACCAACCATAACTTTATACAACTTTTTTAAAACTTTTAAATGTGTTGGTGAACTTTTCAAATATATGTGAAAAACAATACTTTCTTTAATTAAAAACAAGTCCCTGATCTTACCACAGACAATACATTGTAGAAGTGTGTTTGTGTGTGAGTGCGAACTTCTCCTGGACATAATGTTATTTGTTCTAAAACAGTAAAAAAGACCCTTTAGAAATGGACTCTCCCAAACACCCCCACCTCTGCTCACGTTTTGGACTGTTCTAAAACTTACCGTGAAGTTTGAAAACATCTAATGTTGAGAGAATTTGTGGATGGGCTTGTTCAATGTAAATAATAGTGAAATCAAGTGTTGTTAACTAAGGAATATGTGTGTGCGTCCAACTAATTGTAAACACATGTGCATGTTTTATTGTATAATACTTTCATAAGTGAGATTGAGGATCGCTATCATTGCATTCAGTCTAAATGTTTACAATGTTAACTATGTTTGCACGTTGATCGTTACGTGATCTACCTGTGTTATATGTACAGTATGTTATGTCGTGCATGTCGTGTAGACTTCGACTGTGTCTCTGGGAGCATGTAAGAGCATGTTTATCGATGTTCAACGATATAGGATGGATGCAAAGGATATACAAAGGAAGTATATTTATTATTTATTACATTAAATACATTTATACATATACCTTATAACCTTCTAATTAATACGTGGGTATTTATTAACGTGGTCCACGAGCAGTCTGTATATTCCTCATTTGTTAATCCGTCTCCTCAGTCTTTTCAATCCGATCCATAACGTGGTAAAAATAAAATCCAATATCTCGCTCTGTGAAAACCAAATCGAAGGTCCTCTGTTGTATTCCATGTAAATCTTCTATCGTTATATCCACATTGGTCAATCAGCCTTCACGTAGTCCTTGTCAAAATCATATGTACACGCACATCCTCCAGACAAGTGAAAAATATATTCCACACGTTCCGCCGGTTCATTTTGTTAATCACGATCCTTGTAATTTTCGCGGAGCTAAAGTTAAATCCATCATAGCTTCATCAAGGCATCTCTCAGGAGTCTTTGGGTCTGACTGCAGTAGCGTAGCCTAAATTCCAAGAGAATGTAGGCCTACGTCGAGTTTGCGTCTTTTCAAACGGAGCACGGGGCGTCTCTTCTTTCATTATGTATGTGTGTGCGCGCGCATGCGCAACGCATGGGGTGCGGATGTCTATTCTTTCATTATGTGTGTGTGTGTGTGTGTGTGTGTGTGTGTGTGTGTGTGTGTGTGTGTGTGTGTGTGTGTGTGTGTGTGTGTGTGTGTGTGTGTGTGTGTGTGTGTGTGTGTGTGTGTGGTGTGCGTGTGTGCGTGTGTGCGCGTGGGAACTCTTTGTCATCCTTTCCCACACCTCTTCATCACCTGTCGTGGGAGGGTCGAGATGTGGGACGGGTCTAGGGGTGGAGTCTGAGTCAGGCTACTTTGTAGACTTCACAGATGTCAGTCTAACTTTTGGGATGCCAGTGAATGGACGTGTTTCGTGGAGCTCCCGGGAAATTACATTTACACAACTTTTGGAGTTAAAATCTCTAAACCTTTGGATATACCTTTATAGTGATGGATTAATACCTTTGGATATATCGATGGTGTTGGATTAAACTGGATTACTTTTGTTCTTCTTTCAACAACAAAGCGTGGATGTAAAAAACGTAAGTCAGTTTTTTTTAAAATGTATGCATGTGTTTTTGATATTGTGATTTTTAACACTGAAGACATGTTAGGTCTATTTGTTTGATGTTTTAATTTTAGAAAACATATGATAGAAAATAGATCTATTGTTTGATATAAAATTGCATTACACATTGTTTTAGATGTTTTAATGCTAGAAAATTTCGATAACGTTAAGAAAACACAATTTAAACTTTTACATTAATGTTTTAACAACTTACAAGTGTATGAACACTAAAGTCATATATGTTTTAATGATATAAAATGTTTTAATACTTTTAAACAACGTGTAATTGTGAAAAAAGTACATCTTCAAATATAGTGATTAGTTCTATTTGTATAATGTAATTTTAATACATCTTGTTTTAGATGTTTTTAATGCTTAAACATTTTGATAACTTTAAGAAAGCACAATTTAAAACTTTTATTTATTTAATTATCGTATTATATTTTTAAATGTATTAATTATTTATTTTTTATGTCTAAACGTTTTAACATTTTACAAATGTATGGTGACCGCTAAAAACTATATTTTTAACACATTGTAGTTTTAATATTATGACGTGTTTTATGTAAAATGTAACACGTTTGACAAAAATAATGAAGGTTAAATGTATCTTTTGTAATGAAAAAAAAAAAAAAACTTTTAACTCGTCTTACTTTTCTGTAAATAACTGGATGTTGATCTTTTAACGTTTTAACATTTTAGATGTTTTATGAACTAAAACATTTTGATAACTTTAAGAAATGCAGTTTAAACAACTTACAAATGTGTGTGTGAACACTGAAGACATATTAGATCTATTTGTTTGATGTAATTTTAATACAAGCGATGTTAGATGTTTTAAGAAAACATAACTATTTACTTGATATAATTTTAATATTAGCACCATGTATGAACACTAAAGACAATAGTATCTTAATGATATAAATTGTTTTAATAGTTTTAAACACTGTGTTATTGTGAAAAAAACAACTTTTTTAAATGTATGATAGAAAATAGTTGTAAATGTATGATAGAAATAGTTTTAATACAACCGATGTTAGATGTTTTATGAACTAAAACATTTTGATAACTTTAAGAAATGCAGTTTAAACAACTTACAAGTGTGTGTGAACACTGAAGACATATTAGATCTATTTGTTTGATGTAATTTTAATACAAACGATGTTAGATGTTTTAAGAAAACATAACTATTTACTTGATATAATTTTAATGCACGCTGTTTTAGTTATTATTGTGATTGAAAACACTTTTTTAAAACAGATGTTTTATGTAAAATGGAACATTACTATGTTTTAATGATATAAATGGATTTAATGGTTTTAATCACTACGTGTTATGACCCTTTTCTTTAATAAAAAACACTAAACCTATCTCTGTTTTCTGTCATCCTTCATAAAAGATTGAAAATGTATTGTTTTGAATGTTTTTCCATTATTTTGAACATTTTTTACATTGATCAAGACAGATGCCCGTAACAGGTGTACAACACGTGCCCAGACCGGAACCGGTTCGGATGGGAGGGGTTCCGTACCGTGGGAATTCTCACGGTCACATGACCTCTCCGGAAGTGGGTGGGAGGGGGCGGGACTAAGCGTGGGAAAAGGGGGTGGAGTCTATGTCAGGCTGCTTTGTAGACCTCACAGATGTCAGTCTAACTTTTGGGATGTAAGAGTGTAGACGTGTTTCACGGAGCTCCCGGGGAATTACATTTACACAGCTTTTGGAATTAAAACCCTAAAGTTTTGGAGTTTGATATACCTTTGGAGATGGATTAATACCTTTGGACAATCCCGCTGGTGCTGGATGTATCTTTGCTGGTGGATTAAATCTTTAAACAGGATTACTTTTGTTCTTCTTTCAACAACAAAGCGTGGATGTAAAAAAACGTAAGTCAGTTTTTTAATATGCATGTGTTTTTGATACTGTGATTTTTAACATAAAGCTTTAATATGCTTTAATATTGTTTGATGTTTTAATTTTAGAAAACGTATGATAGAAAATAGATCTATTGTTTGATATAAAATTGCATTACACACTGTTTTAGATGTTTTAATGCTAGAAAATTTCGATAACGTTAAGAAAACACAATTTAAACTTTTTCATTAATGTTTTAACATTTTACAAGTGTATGAACGCTAAAGACATATGTATTTTAAACTTTATACAATCTTTTATACATCTTTAAGCACTATGTAATTGTGAAAAAAAAAAAAAAAAGTACATCTTCAAATGTGGTCAGATGGGAGGGGTTCCGGAACCGGTTCGGATGGGAGGGGTTCCGTACCGTGGGAATTCCCACGGTCACATGACCTCTCCGGAAGTGGGTGGGAGGGGGCGGGACTAAGCGTGGGAAAAGGGGGCGGAGCTAAGCGTGGGGAAAAGGGGCGGGGCTAAGCGTGGGAAAAAGGGGCGTGGTCAATCAAAGGGCAATAAATCACTCAAAGTGACAAATAGTGCCCTATATTCTCTC